>CALSCP010002263.1:16542-30651 GCA_943704425.1 Ministeria vibrans ATCC 50519
TATTATTATTATTATTATTATTATTACTATTATTATTATTATTATTATTATTATTATTATTATTATTATTATTATTATTATTATTATTATTATTATTATTATTATTATTCTCAATAATTATTATTATTATTGTTATTATTATTAATGTTATTAGCATTATAATAATTATTTTTGATTTTATTATTATTATTATTAATAGTAGTATTATAATATTAATTATTATTATTATAGTTTTCGTTGCATGGTACCTTCAGCGCGCTTTCCGCTGAGTTCAGCAAAGAAAGGAATGAGTAGAACCTTTGAGATGGGATCAATGGCGATGAAGAAATCGTCGCGTGAGTCGGGTGGGGTCGCAAAGGTCGGAGTGGGAGGGTTGGAGGAGGTAGGCGAGGCGAGGGCCTCGGCCGTGTTGAAAAAGGGCGGGTCGGCCGGGAGGATATCGTCGTCGAATTCGTCGCGAGCGTCTGGGAACATAGAGTTGTCGTTGACGGTGTCGCTGAGAGCAAGCAGACAGCCGTGGTCGGCGTCGACGCAATCGAGAGCGGAGAGGATGTGATGGTCAAAGACACTGTCGATGACAATAAGAATGCGCTTGGAGTGGAGGCGTTGGCGCAGGAAGCGACGGCGCAGAAGCCAGGCGGGCGTAGTTGAAGTGACGGGGAGCGATGGAGCCGAGGCGCTTGACGACCCCGACGTAGAGGTGGTCTTTTTCGGAGAGAGGAACTGACAGCTCAAGAGTTCGCAAAGACGCTGCTGGAGCGAGAGGGCGACGGCAGGCACAGCGCCGGCGGCGGAGAGAGCCGCGTCGCCGAGGGCTTCTAAAACGCGTTTCTTGGCCTTGCCCTTGAGAGTCTTGACCTTACTCATGGAGGTACTAGCCTTGGTTGGCGACGAGCTGAGCACGCGAGAGCCACGGAGGGTCTTGAGAGCCGATTTGGAGGGCGAGCCGTCGACAGAGGTGGCGCGCACCTTGAGCTCGTGCTCCACCGCCGCGTCTGTCAGGCTGTTGCGCCGCTTGGACGACGACGCAACAAGCAGCGGCGAACCAGTGTCGCACGAGGCGTCCAACCAGATGATTCCGTCCGAAAATTGGCTCAATATCTAAAATAATAATTAAATAAATAAATAAAAACGTTGATGGCGGAGGAGCGCACATGACGACACAGGTAAAACCGCAAAAAAGGTTTCTTTTGTTTTTTTTCATGCAGTACCTTTTCATGTTGAACAATCTTGGCGGCAAGAGTGGACTTGCCGATGCCCGAGGGACCGGAGAGGGTGATGCAGCGACGGCGAGAGGGGTTTTGACGTGGCGCAGTGAGGCGACTGACGACTTCGTCGAGGAGATCGTCGCGTTCGATGCGCACTGGCGGCTGCGGTACGTCGAGGAGATTCTCGATCCAGCTGTCGGGCCAGGCGGAATCACGTTCGCTGACGCACGGCTGAGTTTCGAGGGCGCTCGTCAGGGTGGTACGATGACTTGCGCGGGCGCGGTTTGACGATTGGGCGGTGTAAGAGGCGCGACGGGCGAGGCCCTCGGCGAGGGAGACGCCTGCGAGCGAGGAGTTGATAAGCGACGAGCCCCAGGAGATCTTTGAAATGGTGTTTTCGGGGTCCTCGGAGTAGGCGACGGACACGAGATCCATGCAGTTGGCGAGGGAAGCGTCGCCGAGGGCTGCGACCACACGAATGATAGAGCGTTTGAGGAAGACGCGGCCGCTTGCGTGCGCATGGGCATAGACGGCGGTGTAGGGCCCGTGGAAGACGATGGTGTCGAGCCTGTCGGTGGCGGCGGTGTCGAGAGTGGCGCACAGTTCGGCGGGGCTCAAGACGGTTTTGTCGGCGAGTTTGAGGCTGCCGTCCAAATCGAAGTTACCCACCAAATGGACAATGTGGGGCTTTGACGCGGCCAGCGAGCGGTAGAAGTGGCTGCGAGTGGTCACGTCGGAGACACGCATGTCGACGCCCATGGCCACTTCGGCGTTGGGGTCGTCGACGTTGACTTCGCTTGACGAAGTTGATTCGCGCAGACACTCACAGAAATGCGGCAGGATCGATCGCGCCGCGTCGCTGTTGGCGTCCGACGACAGGCTGCCGACGGAGCGCACAAGGAGCACGGCGGCCGTCCGGCGCGGACCCGCAAAGTCGCGGTGTGGATGTGGAATGCGCACGTCGGCGCGGATCAGCGGCTCTGTGTTGAGCCGCGTCGTCACAACCGCGTCGCTTAGTGCCGTTAGTGTCCCGTCCCACATTTGCAATGACAAAAATCTTTGGTGATTTGCGTTTAGCTTTTCGGTTTTGGTTTTTTTTTTTTGGTTTTTTGTTTTTTTTTTGGTTTTTTGGTTTTTTTTTCTTGGTTTTTTTTTCGAGTGAAGTCACTGACTGACTGAATACTGTTTTTTTTAACAAAATACAAAGTATTTAACTATTTATTGTTCGAATGTTTGATGTTGGGATGGTGACTGCCTGACTGGTGAGTGGTCACAGGCCACAGGCGTGAGGTGACTGGGAACTCTAACGTCTAAAGTAAAATTCTATCTCGCCCTATCTTATATTTACTTCTATCTTATCAGTGATAATGATAATGTTTGTTGCAGCCGACCCGCCCCGCCTCACGGGCTCCCTGTGTACCACGGGAGCGCCCCGCAGTCACCTGGACGTTGCCGCCGCCAAGCACTTCAACCACGACTTCGACTTTACACTCTTTGCCGACAGACACCTCTCTTGCTGAGCCAGCAGTGCCCTAAGCCCCCTCTCTGGGAGGTATGGCGTACTATTGCGATTTCCTCCCTGCATAGCGACGACTCAGCACTCTGACCTGCCACGGTGCTCCCATGTTACCTCTAGAGGTTTCGGTTGAGTTTGCAAGGCGGTCTGATCGGCTGTGTCTTTGTGTGGTAACTAAATCATTAATAAATGAAGAAGAACAATACAACCCAATTTTATTCATAATACGGACATGATACAGTGAACAGGATCAAGTCGATCATTGATCAACAATAAAATCGCGAGCGCAATCGCTTTCCCAGAGAGGGAATCGCAAAAAAAATCGTGATTTTATTATTACGTCTTATACAATACAATACATTTTAAACATTTAGAGTACAAGATCTTTGAAAACACGAACGGGGATGGACAAGAGAGAGGTGCGATCGGCTATGGTGATGGCCAGTGAAAGAGTAATCTCTGCGAGCATGTCGGGCGTGAAAATGTTCTCCTTAGACGACGGTAGAGGGAGCTCAACACACAATCTAAACGAGAGAAAAAATAATGATTAAGAGGTTATTAGGAAAACTTTCAATGCAATACGGTTTTGAGTCGTGGTTTGCATCCGTGGGAGCGAGAGAGTGGGGAAGCTTGAAGGTGTGTTGCACGGGGGAGGTGGGTGGAGGAAGACGGAGAGCGAGGCGCAGAGACCAGTCGACGGAGAGAGTGTAGGGGGAGGTGTTGTGCAGAGTGAGACGAAGGTAGTGTTGAGGGGCAAAGAGAAGGTCGGGGCGATGGAGGAGGGACGCGGTGGCGGTGATGGGTGGACGTGTTGATGGTGGGAAGGCGCGCTGCAGGAGGGTGAGCTGAGCGGCAATGTTGAGTATGGCAATGTGGGAGTGGAGACAAGCGATGCGGTGCTCGAGGAGCGACTCGCGTGCACACACTCCCTGCACGTCCTGCAGAAGACGGTCGACGGCAGCGGATTGACCGAGGACGGAGGAGGAGGAGGATGATGACAGTGAGGCATTTGGTGATTTCTTGAGGAGGAGTGGGTGTGAGGCGACGAGAATGAAAGGGAGGGCAATGGCACGGGCGCGTGGAAAGGCGGCACAGGCAACAACGGAGCCAAGGGCGTCGTCACCCCCCGTGCCATGTACAATGGGAGCAGAAATGACGGCGCCCGTCGCATCAATGTAGGCAACCGACGCAGAAGGGGAGGTTGAAGTCGAAGGGGAAAGGATTTCAACGGCGCCAGAATGGGCAATGGGAGAGCGCAGTCGAGTGGTCCAGTAGACAAGACGCGCCTGATTCGCGTGCGCGTACACGACGCGAAGTTGACCGCAGGCGGTGACAGCGGCAATGGCATTGTCGGTGCCGGTTGAGACGGAGTCGCTTAGAAAGGGGATTGGCGAGACGGCACGAATGAGAGAGTCTGCCTGGATGATGGTGCGACAGTGGCCCGACGGAAGTTCGACGAGGAGCACACGAGAGTCGGTGGCAATGAGAAACATGGCAAGGGTAGAGGAGCCATCACTTGCAGGGGGGTTTGGGAAGAGGAGGCGCTGCAAGCGTGCGTCGAGTGTGTTGACGAAACGCAAGAGGGCTTGGCTGCGTATTGACGGATCTTCCAGCACCAGTGAGTGTTGCACGCCCCAGACTGGAGAGAGCGAGTCGACGAGAAGCGAGTCAGAGCTTTGACAGGTGTAGCACACAATGGAGGGCGGGCAGGAAGGATCGGCGCTGCGCTCGAGAGTATACACCGCCGTGCAAGATTTGTCAAAGGCAGGTGCAACAGTTGCGGCAAGGACGTTGCCGGTGATCAACTTGGTGGGTGTGACGCAGGGAACGGACGACGACCAATTGGTGTGGCGCGGCTGCTGCGTTTCATGCGGGGCGATGTCGAAAGCGAACAGGTCGAGGTCTACAGAGAGAGTGTGACGAGGGAAACGGAGTGGGATGATGCGTACCGGTGGGAGCAAGTCGCTGTCGCTTGCGGCGAGAGGGACAGGCGGAGCTGCTGTTGCGGTTGTCGTCGTCGTCGTCGTCATCGTTTGTGACAGGTTGCTTTGGGGCGGTGCTGCTGGCCGCTGCGTTGGATAAGGGACGCTTTGGCACCTCGATGGTCCAGAGCGAGGCGTCCTGGAGAAGCAGGAGCGCCGAGGTCGGTCCACAGCGGCAGACACAGCGAATGGGAGAACGCATTGGCGACAGACCGACGACGCAATCGGCGCGAACGAATTCCACGACTGGACCGGTCGTGACGGCGCTCCACGAACGCGACAGGCACACACACCCACCGCTTTCCGAGTGTGGGTGGGTGAGCAGAGCAATGCGCTTCATAAAAATAAATGAAGAATGAAAAATTGAAAATGAATAGAATGAGAACTGACTCCGTTTGTTTTGATTTTGCTTTTCCCCAACCAACTATATATAACCCCAATCTTCACCCCTCTGATTACTGATATAGATTTAGAGATAACTGCTATGAGCTATCACTGCTTTGAGCCCTAAATAAACTCAACCCTTTTAATCTTTAACTTTAATTTGGTGTTAATTTGTCATAACAATTATAATTAATTTTAGTATTATTATTAATTATTATTCTAATTATTTTTATTATTTCTTTACAAATTTCAAGCCAAACCGCTTCTTGGACAACACCTTGCGCAACACGGTGGGCGCCAGTTGCTGTATATCTTCGCGCCTCGCACCGGGCACAGCAAACTCTCGCGATGACCGTCGGCGCTGTAAAAATTGCTCGTCCGTCTCGTCCATGTCTTCACCCTCTTCCGCCAACTCTGATGCCATTTCATCCTTCTCGCGTGAGATGGAGGCCGCAGTGCGTCGACGCAATAGCGACGCGCGCGACGACAACCGCGGCGATGTTCCCGTCGCGCTCTTCTTCGCCTCAACCTCTTCGTCTCGTCGGAAAAACTCATTCCACTTTTGTGCCTGCTCCTCTGCCGCAATCCGTCGCTCCTCCTGACGCTCCACCATCTCATCCGCCTCCTTCTCCGCTTGCTCGCACATCTCCGCCAACTCGTCAAGTTCGTCAAAAGCCTCCATCAACTGCATCTCTTCGTCGTTCTCCAGCTCACGCAACATGTCGCGTCCTTTGCTGCCGTCGTCATCATCATCACCATCGTCCTCCACAATATTCCTCAGAGGCTCTTCCAAAATTTCACGCGTTGTCTTTGCCAGCCCAACCTCTACTTTCTCCTCCTCCTTCTCCTCCTTTTTTGGTACACCAGCAAGATCCGTCTCCAACGACTTGAGCGTCAAGTCTGCCCCTGACTGCAGTGGACTGGCCACCCGTCGCAAGGGCGAGTGGACACTCGATCTTCGTCGTACAATTGCTCCTCCCTTTTTTGTCTTGTTCTTCTTTTTCTTCTTCTTCTTTCCCTCACCATCGTCGTCGTCGCCGTCATCATCATCATCATCATCATCATCATCATCATCATCATTATCATTATCATCACTACTGTCGCTCAGCGATGGTCGGAATCCCGCTCCAGGCGACGGAGGCTCAAACATCGTCGCATCGTTTGTCGCGACCGGTTGTGCAGGGAGCTGACGACGCTGTCCGCCACTGCTGCCACCACTCTTTTTGCGACTCACACTTGTCACCGTCACGGAGGTGGTGGAGGTGGTGGCGTCGTTTCGAATCGCATAGCCAACCATCTGTCCGGTCTGGGGATCTTCGACGGGTTCCGCCAGGGGTGTCACAGAGCCACGGCCATCTTCCATCTCGACGGCCAAACTGGGGCTGCGTTCCAGCACCACCAGACTCCCTCCACTCGCACCACGACTGCCCACGCTTGTTGTGGCAACGGAAGACTCTTCCATCTCGACGGGTGTGTCGTTCATGGCCTCCATGCGTGCACGCAATGATTCACGCTCTTTGCGCTCTCCTTCCAGACGCAGTCGTGTCTTCACTGCCAGCTCCTTGGCTTCCGTCGCACCCACATCGGCCCCCATGACGCCAGGCTCAAGCTCAAGAAAGCCATGCTCTTCGTCGATGGCATACGAACCAGGACGCAGCTTGGCTGCCAGTGCCTTCGCCCCTGGTCGTGCCTGGGGTGCGGCAAAGGGTGGAAGGATAGTGGGACTTGGGCTGCCAACGCTTGGCGGTGGCAACGGTGGTGGTCCCGCTGGGGGTGGTCCCACGGGCAATGCAGGCGACTCGGTGTTGGCAACGGGCGTCTTGGACGGTGGCAACGGAGGTGAAATTTCGGAAATTTGGTGGTGAATCACGGATGCACGGCGTGGCTGTGCCGCCGCCAACACGTCAGAAGCATTGTCGTCGTCGTTGTCGTCGTCGTTGTCGTCGTCGTCGTCGTCGTCATTGTCCGCAGATGAGTTCAAATCATCGTCGTCGGTTGTCAGGTCGTCGTCTATGGAATCATCGTCTTCTGTCGTCGTCGCATCATCACCATCTTCTCCTTCTTCTTCTCTTTCTTCTTCGTTTCCTTCTCCTTCTTCTCCTTTTTCTTCGCCACCATTCTTGTCGTTCTCCTTTTCCTGCACAACTGGTGTCTCCACTTGCTCTTCGTCCTCCTCAACCAACACGTCGAGTCCGTCAGTACCAAAGGGACCCGCCAACGGCATTGAGCGTTCTGGTAACAGCTCACTGGCCCCCGACCGTTGCATGAGCACTTCAAAACGCATCGACAAGACGGCCGCCGGATAGGCCGCATTCTCGTCGTCAAACAGAAATGCCTCGTCCAGTTGCGCTGCCATGGCCACCAGTCGCTCAATGTCCGGCTTCTTCTCGGCAATCTCGGTGGCGTTGGGTGCCCCCACATCCTCGCAGGCAAGCAGCCACGCACCAAAGGCGTCCGACCGCGCCACGTACTCCTCCAGTAGCCGGGCGTCGCTGGAGCACTGCGCTCGGCCATCCCGCAGCTGCTCTTGTCGGTAGCGCAACAGGGCAGTCGCCTCCTCGACTCGCTCGCGCAACGACTCGCTTTGCACCGTCTGGTCTGAATTTGCAATGGAAACACTCAGCTCACGCAATGCCTCGACATGCTCGCTCATGTCACCACCGTCGGAGGCGCGCTCCAGGTGTGCTTCGATGACGGTCGCCAAACGTTCGTAGTCTTCGTCGTTCTCGCACGCACACGCATCGGCACAGTCATCCTCAACACTCTCCAGCCAGCGAGTCACCTCTCCCTGGTGCTCGTCAAACTTGGCCATGTGAACCTCGGTGGTGGCATACGACGCGAGACACTTGTCCAACTGACGACCCCGTTCGCCGGCCGAGCGCACCAGCGACTCGTAGCGTGCCAGTAGCACCTGAAAGCGCACCGGCAACTCTTTGTCATCATCGTCGGCGGCGACCGCGCGCGCAATGCTCGCCTGCAGCGACTCCACCTTGACACGGTGCGCCTCAACGGTACTCTCCAGCTCCGTGTGCACACCAATAAGCGCGCGTGTCTCCTCGGGCGTACTGCCCACCGATCCGGTGGTCTGACGCAACATGAGCATGATGAAGCGGTCGAGTCCGTCCATTTCGCGCTGCAACGCGTGCAACAACAACTGTTGCTCGAGACACCGCTGACGCCCACGCATCGCCTCCTCGAGCTTGACAAATTGCGCCTGGGCTGTCTCCATGCGCGCATGCACACGCGTGCTCACTTCTGCGTCCCGCTCCACAAGAACCGTGCCGGCCGCAATCGACACCTCTATGCGCGAGTGATGTGCTTCCATTTCGGCGGTGAGCGCGGCATGCGAGGCGACGAGCAGTCGTGTCGCGGCCAGGTTGCTACCCACGTCAGCGGCCGTCGCCCGCTCGAGTGTCTGTTGCACCCACTCCTCTTCGACATGGAGTCGCTCCGACCAGCGCAAGTACTCCACCTGGCTCATGAGCACCTTGCGACGATGCTCCACCAGGGTCGTCAGATCGACACCGCGCTGGCGCAACGTCGTCGATGGATTGTCGCCTGCCGACGTAATACTCTCGGAACGTTCGCGAATCACCGTCACGGTGCTGGGGCCGTTGGTGGTGGCCGAGGGGCTGGCGACCGGCGTAGCTTCAAGCGCCGCGTCGCCCACGGACAACTCGGAGACGCGCCGGTGAGAGAGACGCGACACGGCAAGCAAGTCGGACGCTTCAATCACGGAGGCACGTCGTACCACCGACTGCACCGAGCCTTGCAGCGTCTCGACGCTGGCCGCCAGCAAATCGTGCCGTTTGGTCGCCACCTCGAGAGTGCGCAAGTCGGCGGCGCCATAGTCGTCGTTTGCGAGCGCCCCATGTTCGGCAAGCAACACTTCCTCGCGTTGGCACTGGTCGCGCAGTGCCAACGCCTCGGTGTGTCGTCGCACCTGTGTCACACGCTGTTCGCACGCCTCGAACACCTCGTTGTGCAACTGTCGCAGCTGCTCGCCACGCGTGCCGTCGGTGCACGCCGATGCGGCTGCGTCTACGGCGGCACCACGCGAGGCGATGGCGTCGGCAAGCGACTCATGCTGCCGCAGCGACGCCTCTGTGACGGACGTTGCCATGGAGGGCTCGTCAACACGCAAGAGAGCGTGCACGTCGTTGAGCCACACCTCGAGTTGCGCGCACTTGTTGTCGGCGGGCAATGCAGCGTTGACAAGCACGGCGGCGTCCGTGTCGACGACGGGCACGGTGGCCGCGAGCGTCGTCTCAAACATGCCTGTGCTCGCGTGGGTCAGGGCCGTGCCCGTCGTTGCGGTTGACGCATTGAGCACCAAGTCGCGTGTCTCTGACACGAGCGCCTGCAGTTGCGCGGAAGCGGCGTCGGTGCGCTCGCGCACCGCGCCATTGTCGGCGACGCCGGCAGCGGCAAGTTTGCGTGCGTGGGACTGCATTGTTTTGACGGGCGACGGTCCCTCGAGGCGCTGGAGGAGTGCGTGCTGTCGGGTGCGCAGGTGAATTTCGCGAAAGGATCGGGTGCGCTTCGCCTGCGCCGCCTTGTCCATGAGCGCCGTCTTGTTGAACGACTCGGCACTGAGCAGCCGCGTCGTCTCCTCGAGCCAGGCGTCCGCGGCGAGCGCCACCTCGTAGAAGACGAGCAGGTTGCGGCGATCCAGCAGCGCCTGTCGTTGTTCGTCGTGCCGTGCTTGCACCAGGGTGAGACGGGTAAGAAGCGTGCCGCTCTGTTCCTTGATTTCGTCGCTTGCAAAGTGATCGAGGTCGGCAAGGTCGTGGGCAAAGGCGGTGAGGCGCTTCACCTTGGCCTGCACATCAGGAATGGATTGGCCATTGAGGGAGTCGAGCAGACGCAAGAGAGCCTCGCACTCCATGGTGGACGAGCAGTGAGCGGAGGCGTGGGCGACGGTGCGCGAAATCCACGCGAGGTCACGTTCGCACGCGTGCGCATCTCGATGAAAGTACATCAGGTCGAGAGTCTGATCGAGGCGCACGCGGCGCACCGACCACTCGCGCTGAAGGTTGTCGAGGTCGACGGCGACGGTGTCGAGATCGACACGGACCACGGCGGCGCTTGGATTTTGCTTGCGTTCCATTTCGATGCAGCGCTCCGACAGGTGGTCGTGTCGACGACGCTGCTCGGCCACGACCTCCTTGAGGGCACTGTGACGTGTCACGAGTGCCTCGGCCGTGCTCACGTCGTCGGGCACATTGGATTCGTCCATGTCGCAACGCAGGCGTTGAATGCGCACCTTCACCTCGGCGAGCTCGTCGCGCACGGCGAGAGCCTCCGCGGCACAGTCTAGCTGAATTTGGCGGGCGTCCGCCAACTGGCGTGCCTCGGTGAATGCATGGCGTGCCTCGGTGGCCAACGATCGAAAGAGAGGCGCGCGCGTGCGCATCGACTGTGCAAGCATATCGCTGCTGCGCTCGACCACGCGAAGACGCTCCTCGTAGCTGTGCTGCAAGACGTTGAGCTGGGCGGCGTGTGCCGCCTGTGTGCTTTGGATCTCGGCCTCGTCGACGCCGCAGTAGGCCATGCTAAAGTCGGAGGCCATCTCGTTGAGTTGCGACACGAGTTGTGACGTGTTCGTCTCGAAGGTGCGAGCCTCCTGTTCGAGCGACATTTCCGCCTCGAGTTGCGCGGCCGTCTTGGACGTGTCGAGTTGGAGAAGCAAGTCAAAGGCGTCGCGCTGCAGCTGTTGCAACAGCTGCGAGATGGGCGTCACGACGGAACTTTTGATGTTTGCCTTGGTAGCGCGCGCTACGAGTTGCAACACGCTCATTTCGTTGACGCTGAGGGCAGTGCGCAAAGTGAGCACACGTGCACGCAAACTGAGTGGGTCCACCTTGGTAGTAGCATTGGCATTGGCAGCAGCAGCAGCAGCAGTGGTGGTGGTGGTGGTGGTGGTGGTGGTGGTGGAGGCTTCGTGCGCAACGCCTTCAAGGAGGGCACGTCGTTGTTGAAGCCAGATGCGCGTATCGGTGAGCTCGTCGACGAGAACGTGCTGCTCGAGCGAGTGCTCAAGGACGGCCCGACGGTCCTCGCACACGTCGAGCAGCTGTGTGTAGAACTCTTCGACCTTGTTGCGGTCGTCGCTGCCGCGCGGCAACAAAGCCAGCGATTCGGCGCACTCGTTGAGGCGTTTCTCGACGACGCCAAGACGCTCGAGAAGGTAGGTGCACTCGTCGCGGTCGCGACCGGTACCGGTGGGTGCACACAAAAGCGCCTCTTGTTCGTTGAGAATGCAGGTGAGCTCGGCGACGTGAGCCTTGGACGATGCCTTGGGCGGCAGTACGGGCGTGCCCAGGACAGCATCTAGATCCTCGTCGACGAGGGGCAGCGAAGTGGGAGTCGACGGCGACGGCAAGGACATGGAGGTGAGCGAATCGCGACGCAGACGCGACACGGTCGAGCGCACCGCCTGTTGCAGCGTTTCCGCTAGCGATTGTACTCCATTGATGGCGCGTCGCCACGTCTCCTGGTACGCTGTTTCGCTGAAGGTGTCGCGTGTTTCGTTTCGGAGCTATAACAAGTGAAAAATACAAATAAAAAGAAAGAATTTTTTAATTTTTGGTGTGATATAATTTTGGTGCGATGATACGGGGAGTATGTGTAGTATAATAGTTGTAATTTGGTTTGGTTTGTCGTGATTTGGTGTGGTTTTGATGTGATGTGGAGGTGTGTTGTAATTTGGTTTTGGTGTGATTTGGGTATAATTATTATTATGCGTTGTCATTCGTAAGTTGTTCGTATGAATTACATGTTATGTGATTTGCATGTGACTGGTCACGTTTGGTTTTGCAAAGTGTGATGTTGTAATTTGGTTTCGGTGTGATTTGGATATTATTATGCGTTGTCATTCGTAAGTTGTTCGTATGAATTACATGTTATGTGATTTGCATGTGACTGGTCACGTTGTAAAATAATTTCCGTCTTCTTCAGTTTTGCCTGTTTTTATTAAGATTTCCTTACCGTTTTGATTTGTTCAATCTTGGCGTTGACAGAAGAGAGAGCACCGGCACAGGCACTTTGGGTGCCTTTGGAGATGGCGACGTGCTGGTCGGTGATCCATGCCTCGATGGCAGTACGTTGTTGGTTGAAGGCAAGGAAGCGCTGGGCAAGCTCACAGGCAGCGATGCGCTCGGCAGCAAGAGTACGCGTCGCAGCCAGCAGACGCGTCAGACCCGCCGTGCGTTGGTCCACTTCTTGTTCTTCAACAATCTCCAGGTCTTTGATTGAATCTGCTCGCTCCTTCAACAGGTCGAGGCGTTGCAAGAGTTCACCCGACAGGCGACCTAATAATAAAACAATATTAATATTATTAATAATTAGTGCTTTTCTTTAGGGATGCGCTTTACCGTTGACTTCGTTGATGCGCGCTCTGACTTCATCCACAAGCTTCGATTGATCCACCCAGGTAATGGTCGAGACTGAGAGGTCGAGTGTATCGTCCGTGTCACTGGAACATAGTATGGCAATAGAATTGCGTTTAATAATTGGAAAATGAATTATTCATGCTGGGGTGTTGTGGTTCTTACGCTGGGTCGAGTTGTTCGCGCTCAAGACGGACCGAGAGGGTTCGTAAACACTGATCAAGAGACTCGCAGTCGCGGTAGAACGATTGGAGCATTGACGAGTTGTCGATCTTAAAAAAAAAAGAACTTGTATCAATGGTGTGTGATGTGTGTAGAGGGGTGAGAAGTAATGTTTGTGACAGATTCAAAGTGAAGTAGAATAATTTATGATAGTGAGAGAGAGAAAAAGAAGAAGATGTGATGGTGGTGAGAGGGAAGTAAAGAAGAAGAAGAAAATGTGATGGTAGTGAGGGAGAAGTAGAATAAGTCATGGTAGTGAGAGAGAGAAGAAGAAGAAGATGTGTGTGATTGTGAATAAGTCATGGTGGTGAGAGTGAGAAGAAGAAGAAGATGTGATGGTGAATAAGTGTGAATAAGTTGGTGGTGAGAGTGAGAAGAGATCATGGAAGTGAGAGAAAACAAGAAGAATAAGTCATGGTGGTGAGAGAAAAGTAGAATCAGAGAGAAGTAGAATCAAACAAGAAACAAAATAATTATAATAATAAAAATAAATAACAGCTATGAATTATCTTTTACCCGCTCTCTAAAGGCATCCAGGTGAAGAAGACAGTTGGACCAACGCGTGTCAATATCTTCGGCAAGCTCAGTGACGGCCGAAAACCCACCCACCGCCTCTCCCGCATCCTCGGTAATGTCATCGGCGAGAATCAGCACGGACTGCACCCAATCGTCGTGCGCCACAATCTCACGTCGCAGTGCCTCATACTTGGCTCGTGACGTCGCAATGCGCGCTGCAGAACTACCAATCTTCACTTCGCTCAGAGTCTTGTCAATGCTTAGAAGCCATTCGATGCGGACACGCGCACGCGCTTGGAATCGTTCAATCTAAAAAATCAGGGACCAAACGTTAAATGCAGAGACGTAAAAGCATATTCTTCAAACCTCAACTTCGGTGTGTCTCAACTTAAGCATGGCATCCCGTAGCTCCACATCTTTGTCTCTACGTCATAATACACACCAAAAAAAAATACATATGAAGACATTCAAAAAAAAACAAAAAAAAAAAAAAAAAAAAAAAAAAAAAAAAAAAAAACGACTTGGTGAGTTCGCTTCTAACCGTTCAGCTTCTTCAAAAGCTTCCCAGAGAGGCTCAACGTCGACTGAATCCTCCGCAGACAATGACAACTTGACACTAAACCACATGGGTTTGTACTCCTACGCCAAAAAGGTCAAGTGACAACGTACACAGAGAGAGCGAGAGAAAGAGAGAAAGAGAGAGAGAAAGAGAGAGAGAGAGAGAAGGGTTTTAAAAAAAAAATCTCAACACCACTCGAAAACTACTCGACAATCAATCACTCGTCACCCTACCCGTGTAAATGTCTTCAACTGAGACGAGATCGAGCGAGCGCCCGCCAGTGTTTGAGGTATCTAAAGTCGAGAACGAGACACAAGTGTCACAAAAAAAA
>CALSCP010002273.1:0-11010 GCA_943704425.1 Ministeria vibrans ATCC 50519
GGAGTGTGAGAAGGCGCAAAAGACGAGTGCGATCAATTGGATGTGAGAGAGAGAGAGACACACACACACACACACACACGTTCTTACACAGCTTGGTCGTCGAGCTCATCACCAATAGCCACACCAATCTGCTTCAACTGTCGCACACTTTTGCCGACCATTTCAAGTTCCTCATCTTGATTCTCCATCAGCAGCTGCAACACACCACGACTCAATCAATCACACACGCTCTTTCTCACTTTTCAACGGACCCGTTCTGCCTCTCTCTCCTCTCTCTAAGACTCATGACTCTGCTCTTCACTTACTTGTTGCCGTCGCGACTCTCCTTCAATGAAACTGTTATTGTCGTTCTCCAGTTCCCGATCCAACTTTTCAAATCTGTCAAATCCCTACGCATCCACACACAAAAAATGCATTAGATTCGTCCACACACGCACGCATTCACTCAGCCACGTACAACCGATTTCTTTCCCTTGTGTTGCAACAGTGCATTTCTCTGTTGTTGAGCCGCCTATTCAAAAAAACCCCCCCACAACACATATAATTATCAAGACGTTTGTTGTATTGTGAATCAACTTACCTGTCCTTTGATTTGCTTCATGTCTTCACGAATCTGACCGACTTGTTCCGTTGTGTTTTGAATGAACCTTCGTCGCTCGCTGATAATATCCTCTGCAACATGTAATAGGGAATATCAACCCAACTCCTTCCACCTCTGTTTTAACCTTACGTGTCAAGTTAAACTTCTCCAACCCATTTCGCAGCACTTGCGCAATGGTTTCATCCAAATCCTCCAGATCATCTTCGACACTCCGCAGCTTCTCTTGCAACTGTGATAAAAAGGGCATCCATGAACACAGAGCAATCATCACAAAACACTCTTATGAATACACTCACTGTCTTGTCCCAAATTCACATCATCAAATTCACAACAACAACAACATCATCATCATCATTATTGTGATCATCATCACATCGCACACACACACTCTCTCTCTCTATTGATGACATAATATTCTGTTGTCCTTTGTACAAACCAGAAACACTCTTGCGAGTACCACACTCGCCATCTCGCATCAAACACCCCCCAACACTACATGTACTATGCTCAAAAACACTCAAAGGCGTCGCTAGCGTGCGCTCTAGGCAGCGAACAGCGCGTCATTCCACCGCAAAACTCCCTTTGCATTCTTTGACGAAACGCTCTTCTAAAAACCACACTGAAAATGGCGTGGAAGAATCGAAATCGACCGACACGGCGGTCCCGAGGGACTACCAGATGGCACCAAGGCTCGTCGCCCCGAATGGCAGCGATGCAAGAGGACGCAACTGCCACAACAGAGCGAGACTTTCCCGTTTTTTTCTTCTCCTTTTTTTTCTTTCCTCACTCTGTGCGTTTTTCCCACCACAACGCAGCGCAAGAGTGAACTACACCCACGGCACATACCTCGTCTTTGGTCCAGGTGCACTCGTTGCTGCTTGGATTCGACTGGATAAGGTCGCTCCATCGCGAATAGAGTGCCCGACATGTCTTCAGCGACCCCACCACTTCGTCGCGCACCACGTCAAAGGGATCCTCAAACGACATTGTATGATCTACTTTCAATATGCTCTCTTGTTTGATCTTGAATAAAAAGAATTAAGAAGTAAACCAAATCAAAATTTTAGTAATAACTCATGAATAATGAAGACTGTAGGCAATTCAAATTTCGATCACCAACGCCTCGGGTCTCAGGGCCGCCTCTACAACTTACAAGTTACAAATCTACATCACTGCGTTCTCACTGTTCTAAACCCCGAAATAGAACAGATTGTTAAATATTTTAATTTACGAATGATAAGAAAGGTACACAGCTTTCACACAGCTGCTATGAAGCTGCTATACAAACAAAAAAAACAAAGAGCAACGCAATACTGAATTATGCTGTGTTCTTCTTCTTAAGCTTTTTCTGATTACAACAGCAGTACACCATCAATAATAGAAATATAAAATAATATGTGCACTTTTTGGTCATCACGAATTCATCACAAACATCCGCACGTTCCGCAGACATCCGGCGGCCGCAAAGGCCGTCTCTTCGGCCGGTGCCGCACACAGGCGCAGCAGCAAGTGGACCATGTCAGCCTCGTATAGTACCGAACAATTGGTATGATTGTGCGACAGCCCTTCGAGCGCCTGCGCCACCGCCGTGTGCACTGCCTCGTCCCGCTCTGGCCGTCGCAGAAAGTCAATGAGTGTCCACGCCACTCCTAAACTACCAAACCTCGTGCTGTTCTCCTCCTGCAAACGACAGCATGTAGCGATGGCACTTGACAAGTGTTGTCGCAAAAGCGATGGAATATCTGCCAGTCGCCTCTGTGTGAGCGCGGCCAAATGAGCAACCGCACCTGGGATTAAAATTAATAGAATGACGATTAAAGACAGTAATAAACAATAGTAATTAATTATTATTTTTGATGTTCATCATTATTAAATTTCTTTCCTGCTGCTGTCGTACCGTGGTCAGTGAGCACAGCCAGGTTCTCTGGATCGCGCGCAATTTGTGCAATGACTGCACACACGCCAGCAAGTACCGAGTCACACGAGCTCTTGGCCAACACACCCACGACTAGGTCAAGCCCCCCGAGGAAACTTCGAAGCTCCTCTGCACCCGTCTTTACATTGATGGCGCGCAAAAGGGCCGCCATAGTCCACGCCGCTTGGGCCACCACCGCATCATGCGGGTGCTTGAGCAACGAGAAGGCATAACGAAGCGTGTCGTGCTTGAGCAGCGTTGCCCCTGTGTCGTTCGATTTCGCATCGTCGCCCTCACACATGAGCTCAACTGCCCGCAGTGTGTTCACAAGCAGCAGCAAATGCGTGCTCTTCAGCTGCTCTGCTATCGCCGCAAGTGCACTGCAAATGACCTCACTTTCGCGCACCACTGTACGTATACGCTGCACGGCAAGCACCTCCACTAGGATGCCTGTGACGGCCACACGCAGACGGTCACTAGAGCGCCCCAACAATCGGGCAGACACCACTTTCAAGAGGGTACCATTTGCGTCATCGGAATTCATATCGTCGCATCGAGTCTCAAGTGCCACTGCTACTGCTGCGTCGTCTGCATTTGCTTTGAGACAGCCCCACAGTGCGATGGCGCAGTCTGCTAGATTCTTAGCCTCCAAGGTCGTCCCATGATGATCATGGCCATGATCCGCGTTAGCGGTGTGGTCTTCATGAATCAGCCATCGAGTGAGAATAGAGACACACCCACGTGCACACACAAGCTGTCGCACTTCAAGGTCACGCAGAGCACACTGTCCAATGGCGCGCGCAGCCAACACACGCAGACGCGGCATCTCCAACAAGGGCACAAACAACTCGACAACTCCCAGCGTGCGCATGGGTCGTCGCGTACGTGCATCACGGCGCGCCAGCTCGCTCGCCAGTCCCACCAATGGCTCCCACAGCGCTTGGTCGGTGACACGCTGACTCGCGCGCAATTGATGGAGCACAAGTGCCAGTCGACGCAACACACCCACATTGTACATCGCCTGAGCGTTTGGCGTGTAGTGACTGCACTGCCAGAGCACACGAGCGACAGCAAAGGGTAGCGATGCGGCACTGTACAATGGCAAGGGGGGATTTGATGAGATCGACGAGGAGGAGGATCGCCTGCGAACAAGCGCCGAACGTCGTTGCAAGAGCGTCTCGCCCAACTCACTGTTGCCGGAGAGCGACAGCTGCTTAACGAGTCGCTCAAAGGCACCCGGTAAATGCTCAAAGACGCGACGGTGTCGTGCCAACTTGACCATGTCGGCCATGAGAGTAGCAGCAAGCGTCTGGACCACTGCGCTGTTGTCATGCGAGTCGTCTCTTGCGCCACCAATCAGTCGTGTGAGTGAATAGAGCATGTCGTACTGAGCAAACTCAACACGCACAAAGGGAGACATGGCAAGGAGCATCTGCAGAGCACCATGGACACAGCGAACATTGTCGCTGTCAAGCAGGTTGATGATCACTTCAAGTCCGCCCGCCTCGCACACGGCCAGCGCACTCTCCCTGCGTTTTTTATTGTTGTCGCGACGGATAGTCGAATTGAGCAGACTGAGCGCGAGCACCGTTGCCGTCTCATTCCCTCGCTTGAGCACAAGCAGTATTCTCTCAATATGCCAGTACTCCGCTGTGGTGAGGGAATTCGAAGTCGCCACATGAGTTAATGGCGACAGCTGACGCTGTTGTGATGGGATCTGTCGACCATGGCCATCGTCGTCGTCATCGCCATCGTCGTCATTATATATCTCCATGCTCATCATCTCGTCCATCAAGTCGCCCTCGTCAATAATATTACCATTCTTGTTAATGTCCCTTTCGCTGTTGCTGTCGTCGTCCTGCACCACTGTGACAGCAAACGAAGCGCCTTGGAACAGTGGCTCGCGTGACAAAGGCCGTACCCCACTTGTTGCTGAGCCAAGGCGTGCCAATGATGTGGAGTGTCCAACAGGGAGGCTGTCAAAGGAGGTGAGTCGACGGAGACGCGTGTGGTCACTTTTCGAGGTTGTCGCGGCGGCGCTGGGCAAGCGTTCGTGTCTTGACGGCGACGAGTCGATGCGCTGCAGTGAGCCATCAAACGAGTTGAGTCGCTTGTGGGTACGACGCGTAGACGAGGCAGAAGAGGAAGGGCGGCGTGTAGAGGAGACAGAAGAAGAAGAAGGGCGGCGTGTAGAGGAGACAGAAGAGGAGGGTCGTACTGGGGATGTCGACAGCGCAATTGTTGGTGGACTGACGCTTGACGCGATATCGATCGACGAGATCGAAGAACGACTGGATCCTTCTCGTTTCGAAGAGCCGCGACGATGCTTCTTGGTTGATCCACGACGTGGCGCAGAAGCTGGTGGTGCCTTGGCATCCACGAAGTTTTCCTTTTTGACGTTGTCATTGGCAACGTCCATGAGTCGCTGAATTACGCTCACCATACGCTCACTTGGCTCCAGTCGCTCGCACCATGAACTCTCAATTGAGAGCGTTGTAGTGTCGTACAGCCTGCGGGCCACTGCTGGACCCAACACGGCGGAAGGGATATCGTGATTTTCTTTGGAAAAATGTAAACAAAAGAATAAACTCGCGGCAATGCACCGAAAGTGACGTGAAGCCCTGAATTTCGTACCTCTCAAACAAACACGAAGCTCCGACAAACCATCGTCTGGAAGAAGCGACAACAGGAGATGCAAGGAATGAAAGGTACAAGCGGACAGACGCCGCTGGCACATTGACAAGACGCAAAGTGACGTGCCGACATCCACAATTTCGCTCTCGTCGTCGTTCCAAGCAAAGGAAACGTTATCATCGTCGACGTACTCAAGGAGAGTCTCGGGTTGCAGGCGGGTGGTCCATTGCAGTGGTGAGGAGAACTTGATCTCTCTAAGAATTGAGTCCTGCGAGATTGTCGCAATTTCTGCTCGCAGCGAGCCTATTGGATCTGAGGAGACGGAGCTCTGCTGCGCGCCCATACCCACAGTTTTACAACTAAACGGGTTTAGAATACTAATAATTTAATTATACTTTGTACTTCTGTTTTGTTTGATACTTTGTTTACAAATTTAGAAAAAGTCAAAATTAAAATTTTTAGTAACAATGTCTGGACCATTTGAGCACATCATGGCCCAGTGTGCCACACTGAAACCGTCGGCAACGCTTGCCATCAACGAACGGTCGAAACAACTTCAGGTACAAAAATGATTGACACACTCACACTCACACTCACACGATCTCGCGTCTCTCATTTGTCAGGCCGAAGGACGCAGCGTTGTGCGTTTCGGACTGGGCCAGTCTCCCTTTCCCGTGCCCGATTGTGTCGTTCAGGCGCTTCGTGAAAATGCCCACCAAAAGGATGTAAGTCATCCCAACTCGGTTGTATATCGCAACCCCCAAAGAGTCCCGACGCCCGCACAGGCGGGACAAGAGTGTATCATGAATGCGGACGAGACTGCGCACTCGATTGTTTCTTCATTATTGTTTCTGACGCGTTTCTTTTTGTTTCAGTATCTCGCCGTGCAAGGACTTCCTCAGTTGCGCGAGGCGGTGGCAGCGTACCACACGCGCGAAACTGGCAATGACTACACCGCAGACAATGTCATGATTGGTCCTGGTAGCAAAGAACTCTTGTTCCTGGTCCAGGTATTACTAACTCCCCATATGTGTGTGTGTGTGTGAGTCGAGTGTGTGTGTTGATGGCACACTCGCACAAGACGTAGACTCATACAACTCGACGGTTTAACTTAGATGTTGTACGAACCCGACGAACTTCTTCTGTCACGGCCTTCGTGGGGTGAGCGAGCAAGAGAAACAAAGTCGCAAGAGAACGCTAAACCCTTGTTGCAATGCTTTTCAGTGAGTTATGCACCGCAATCCGATATTTTGTCCAAACCCGCACACACCGAAGCGCACAGCGTGCGTTTCATCAAGAGCGGCTCCGATGAAAACGGGTGGCGTTTGCAAGCAACAGACCTTGACAAAGTAATACTCGAATATACTGTCTCACGCGCTCTCCCCCTCCGACGCTTCTCGTTTTGTTTTGCGCACGCGCTCTCCCTCACTCTCTCAATCCCCTTTGTTCTTTCTCCTTTATTTGTGTTTCTCTCTCTTTCTTTCTTTCAGGCGTGCACAGAGAATGGCGAGCGTCGCCGCCTCCTCATCCTCAACTATCCCAACAACCCGGCCGGCACGACGTACACAGCCGACCAGCTGCGCGACATTGCCGCAGTGTGTCGCAAGCACCGCATTCTTGTCATTGCCGACGAAATCTACAGCGAACTTCATTTTACCGGCTCACAAACATCCATTGCTAAGTTCTATCCCGAGGTATATAGTTCACTTCCTCTTCCCCTCACCCAGACGACAAATATATACGCTTTCTCTTCACAGGGCTCAATCATCACTGCGGGGCTTTCCAAGTGGTGCGGTGCGGGTGGATGGCGACTGGGCACACTGTGCCTCCCTTCGTCGCTTTCCTACCTCATGCGCGCGCTCTGTGGCGTTGCCAGCGAAACTTTCACCTCCGTCTCGGCACCCATTCAGTTTGCTGCTGTGCGTGCCTTTGCTGGCTCCCCCGAGATTGATGACTATCTGCGCCGCTCGCGCATTGTCCTCAAGGTTATTGGCTCCTTTGTTGCTCGCGAGTTGCGCAGTGTTCATGTTGCCTGCTCTGATCCTGAGGTTGGAGAAATTATGAATGCCATAGCAATTAATTATAATATTAAATTAATTAGTATTGTACTAATCAATAATAATAATAATAATAATTATTATTATAATATTTTTATTGTTAGGGCGGATTTTATGTTTTTGTGACGGTTCCTCCACTGCGAGATGAATCAATGACGTCTGCTCAGATGTGCGAGAGTATTCTCAATGATGCTGGTGTTGCCATGCTTCCTGGTTCGTGCTTTGGCGTAGAATCGGAGCTCACGGTAAAATTATTCATTCAACAGACAATAATAATAATAGTATTATTATTATTATATCAATGTCTTTGTTGTTAACCCTAACCCTAACCCTAACCCTAGTTTCGACTCGCCTTTGTCGATTTTGACGGAGCCGAGGCCCTTGCCAGTGCAGATTCGGCTGTAACGGACGAAATGCTTTGGTTGCGCACTCATTGTCCCCGTGTGGTTCAAGGAATGTCGAGCCTTTGCGATTGGATCACAGCGAACGCAAAAAAATAATAAACAACAATAACACACACGAATAATTATTTCTATTATTATTATTATTATGCCCCCTCAAAGAACAGCTTCGCGTAAGCGAGGATCGACAGGAAAAGACTCGCGTTTGTCTTCGTCCGCATCGTCGGAGAAACGAGCAGTGGCGTCGCCAAAGGACCCGACCTCGACGTCCGTCGATGTGTTCGTTGCCACGGGCAACCTCGTTGTGGACTTGGCAAACGCAAGTCGCATCCTTGATTTACAGGAGAGTGTTGTTGTAATACCTCGTCTGACAGAGACACAGAAGCAGCTGCGTCGGGCACACGAATCGGAACAGGAGCGGCTTCGACAAGAAGCGCTGGCTGAAAGTTTGCGCCAACGCAACATTGCAACTGGCAGTACCGAATCACCCAGCTCAGCTACACGAGCCCGTTCCGAGAGTACCTCACGTCTGGCTCGACGCAAGTCCATTAAGTCAGGTACATGCTTTTTCGAACGCGAAATGACAGAAATTGACTTCTTTCCTTCCAAATCTATAGGTCGATCTGGTGCACCGGCTCACAGTGTCGCGGGCAGTGCTACGCCTGCTGCAACGGCACCCGTTGCTGTCAGTACTAGTCCGGTTCAGTCACTTGCGTGTGTGTCGTCGTCCATCTCCGTGGCGACGACTGTCATTGATGGAGATGAACGCGTTGTGCAGTCGCGACGGGGAGCACACGAATTGCGACCCAAACTCAAGCGTTGCTTTGAGCTGGTGCGCGAGAGTGACACCGAATTTGATTTTGGTAGCCCAACCACACCTGTCGCTCTACTGAACGAAAAGCATCCAGCCACAACAACATCATCATCCAACAAACACATCAACTCCAACATCCCCAGCAGCAGCAGTGCAGCCGTGGTGATTCCCCACACGGTTGCAGTCAACACACCTGTCAGTGAACTGCACATTCGCGGCTGGGTCCCCGACTTGCAAGCGATGCAACTCCTCAGCATGGCCTTTATGAGTACTTCACCTAGTGCCACCACCACGTGTACCATCACTTCCGCACCAATCACCTGCGCGTCACTCCACCACATCTCACTATGGAATGCGTCGCTCACAAGCATCACTCTGCCAGCCCTCCTGGCCGCACTGCCACCCCACCTTGATTCACTCACCCTCGACTACTCACTCACCGCCATTTCACTTGAGGCGCTGTCGTGTGCCCTCCCCAACCTCTTCAAAGGTATGACGTCTCTAATCTCAATGCCTTCATACGAACTTCATACATCAATTTCACATCAATTATGGACTGATTCAACCATGAATGAGTACAGTGCGCTCCGTCTCGCTCCGCGGCAACCACTTTGACGACACACATGCACAGGCTATCGCAACCGCACTGCTCCCCAACGACGACATAGGGACACCCACTGGAACCACACCAACAGCAGCAGCAGCACTAGAAGCAGAAGGCGGAACAGCGTCTGGCGCTGTACTTCAAGTACAGGTGTTGGACTTGGCGCTGAACCGTATTGGCGATATTGGTTGTGTCGCCATTGGGAACGCACTCAAACGCAACAGGTAATAAGTGCCTACGCACGCAGGACGAAATTATGATTGTTTTTTTTTTTTTTTTCCTTGCCCCTACTAGAACACTCGTGTCGCTGGGTTTGGGACAAAACTGCATTGGGGATGAGGGGGTGGAGCACTTGGGTGGAGTGTTGTCACGGTATGCTTTGAGTCAGAGTGAGATTGTGGAGCGCAGACGGTACTGCGCACACGAGCGAGACGCACAGGAGCGGAGTGAGGCAGAGGCTCGGGCACCCATGAGTCAGGCTGAGAGTAGTTGTGAGAGCCTGTATACGCATGGAGGCAAACGGCGCCCCACAACGTCGTCGAGACAGTCGCAGCAGCAGCAGCAGCAACAACAACAGCGTAGTGGTGGACGAGCGAGTGCCAAGGGACAGCGCGCGTCGTCGTCGCATGCACAGACCACGGCGCATGCTAGCTCAAGCCGACGGAGCAGCACAGCAAGCAATTCTGCTGCGTCTGTGCCTGCACATGCGAGTACTAGTTCACTCAAGAGTGGTTCGCCGGCAGTGAAGAAGCGCTCCTCCAAGAGCGGCACAACAAAAGGACGCGCGAGTACTGCTTCTGCTGCTGCGATGGCGTCTGTTGACGATGCTGGCCTGACAGTGGTGTCCTTTGGTACGCCGTTGCGGGAGTCGTGGCAAGCGGAAGAATGGGAAGGGAAGAGGGTGTTTGTGGCGGAAGGAAATCGCATGTTGGCAAGAGTGTCTCTCGTTGGCAACGCGCGCCTGAGCGAGCGTGGTGTCCGTGCAATGTTGAAGTGTGTCCAGCTGCAGCACCAAGAGTACGTAGCGTACTTGACCGAAGTTGCACAGAAGAGTGCGAGTATCGAGCATCTTGAGACGGTGCCACTGAAGCCAGTGGCTGGGCTTTTGCGAGTGCGTCTGCCCGTAAGTGTTCGACCGTACTCATTTATAATTGGCTTTTTTTATGGGTTTGTTTTTGTTAGAGTTGCGAAGCTACGACGGAGATTAGTCAACTGATGAGGTTGAGAAATGATCCAGCAAAGATTCGAGCGGTTCTGACTGGACAATTACACACTGACTCACAATGAATTATTTCGATGGGCCAACGACGATCTGGTCTCCAAATACCGGACCGCGCGGTTGTGATAGTATATTTCTCCGCTCCCACCTCAAATCGCAATTGTCTTCTTGAGAGTCGTTTGTTCGCTACTGTCGTTCCAAAGTATATTGAAAGTGAAAAATATTATGAATTAATAAGTAAAAATTTTACTCACGGAGATGAAAATATAATACATTATACAACAAAGAGTAATACAATGCTGAATTGAGTGAATACCTCTGCCACACGCTATCTCCAAGAAGATTAGGAATAATAAAAATTGTTTACTCAAGAGTCAAGTTCTCAGCTATTACTTATTTGTTAGCATATTTTTTCTTTTTGATTCGCGTTCCGTCATGAGCAAGGCAGTACCCGGCGGGCAGGCCGCCAAAGTGTGTCAGTTCAAGCTTGTCCTCCTCGGTATGCGCCCTCCGCTCGCCCCAGCCTTCTCCGTTTTTGCTCTACGCCGCTCCTTCCCCTCCATTTCGCTGGCGTGGCACTGTCACGACCATTGCGCTTCACTTCTCAGCGGTTTCCCACCCGTCTCTCCTTCTCCCCCCGCCCCGCCACCCCGCCTCTGCGTCTTCAACCCCTCTACATGTCTTCCCCCTGCGCGTACTCCCTCACGCTGCTTCTCTATGGCGTTTTTTTTTTTCGTCTCAGTGTTCGCCTCTTTCTTTGCTTTT
>CALSCP010002275.1:0-12936 GCA_943704425.1 Ministeria vibrans ATCC 50519
TCTCTCTCTCTCTCTCTCTCTCTCTCTCTCTCTCTCTCTCTCTCTCTCTCTCTCTCTCTCTCTCTCTCTCTCTCTCTCTCTCTCTCTCTCTCTCTCTCTCTCTGTGTGTCGTATTTCTGTTGAAGTTGTTGTTATGATGATTGTTGTGAAGGACACTTGTTGACATGTGTTGTCTTTCAGCAACTCCACCCGTCCGTCTCGTCGCTCCACTATGGAATTCAAGTGTTCGAAGGTCTCAAGGCGTATCATAGGCTCGACGGCAAGGGAATCAATCTCTTTCGCCCGGAAATGAACATGGCGCGCATGAATGCATCCAACAATGCTGTTGGTCTGCCGGTATCCACACGAAAACGATCGAAACATCCACACTGCAAGACTGAAGCATCCCTCTTTCTTTCTTCTCTCTCTGAATCTTTTTGGATCGGTAGAGTTTTGATGGTGCCGAATTGTTGGAGTGTATCAAGGAGCTTGTGCGAGTCGACAGCAAGTATGTCCCGGCCAAGGAAGGTTTCTCGCTGTACCTCCGTCCTACTTGCATTTCCACTCAGGTGAGCGACAGACAGACAGACAGACAGACAGACAGAGGGGATTGACTGTGGTGTTGCTGTGGTTGTTTTTATTATTTTATTTTAGGATACTCTTGGTGTTGCCAGTCCGCAAAAGGCAAAGCTGTATGTCATTTCGTCTCCCACCGGCCCTTACTTTCCCGTACGTAAATTTCACAACTGATACATTGCTCTCTTACTATTTTTTCTTCTTCTTCTCTTTTTTCGCTTTTTAGGAGGGATTTGCGCCACAGAGTCTTCTTGCGGATCCTCACTTTGTGCGAGCATGGCCCGGCGGCACTGGACACGTCAAAGTGGGCGGGTAACACAACGCACAAATATGCTGTAAATTATTCATCTTAATATTTTGATTCTACATAGCAACTATGGACCGACCGTGGCTCACTCGGCACTGATGAAAAAACACAACTGCAAGCAGATGCTGTGGCTGTACGGCCCCGAGCACAACATCACGGAAGTGGGTGTAATGAACCTCTTTGTGTACTGGACCAATGAGCAGGGAGGTACGTGTCCCTCTTCTCTACACACGATCCTGATTCTATCGTTTTGCACCTTTTCTTCCCCCTTGCACTTTTTTCTCTCTCTTTTAATGTGTGTAGAGGATGAGCTTGTGACCGCTTCATTGAATGATAAGACGATTCTTCCGGGCGTCACACGCGATTCGATTCTGAAGCACACTGCGGCAATGGGCCGTTTCAAGGTGTCTGAGCGCACGCTCAACATGCAGGAGATTGTCAAGGCACACAAGGAGAAGCGCGTAAGCCAGAAAGCATATGAGGCAGTTCCGGGTCGGATATTCTGATGAGATGTTTATTTTTTTAGTTGAAAGAGATGTTTGGAGCGGGCACTGCGGCCATTGTGTGTCCCATCAGCCGTATTGTGTATGACGGCACAGAAATTGACATTATGACACAGGAGCAGATGGACTCACTCAAAGCGCAGAATAAGGAAGTGTGTGGTCCGCTGACGCTGCAAATCCACAACGAACTGCTTGCCATCCAGCACGGTGTCATTCCGAGTGATTGGACTGTCACCATCTGAGGTTGCGCGAGTGTATGTGTGTGTGTATGTGTGTGAGCGAGGAGTAACAAGAGATGGAGAGAGAGAGTGTGTGTGTGAGAGAGTCTACATGTACATTATACTTTTCGGTTTTTTCTTTTCCGTCCGTTCCCTGTTTTTCTGTTTTGAACCTACCCAACTCAATAAAAAAGACGAACAATTTTTTTTTAACTCCAGCCAACACAGTAGCGCAAAACGTCTTTGTGTATGTGAAACATCAAGTGTATTGATCAACGGGGGAAGGGACGGACCATCATGGTCTGGTAGCCGATGTTCTGGTTGACTGAATCGGGATTCTCAAACCACGAGAACTGCGCGTGGGTCTCATTGACTAGCAGAGGGGGGCAAAAAGTAAGAATAAGAGACAAGAAGGTAAGAATGTACGTACAGATTCGGAGGTTGGAGAAGCCATAGGCACTCTTGCGGAAGACACTGTACGACGGCTGAAAACGCGAGAGATGATGAATGCGGGGAAACAAATTCGATCCTTTTGAATGAGAGGGTACCTGGTCGAGCCAGAGACGGCACAGACCTTCCTTGTTGCCACCATCGCCAATGTTGAAGTACCACGGACCAGCAGAGTTCCTACGCAAAATACAAAATAAACACAGATACATACAAGTACATGCCGTACTCTTTGTCCTGGTAGACGTTGGTGAAAAACTCGGCCGAGTGGACATGACCCACAAAGTTGGCGTCAATCTTGGCATTGAACAGAAGCGTTTCGTAGATCTGCTTGAACTTGGCACCTAGTGAATAGAGGCGAGCGTAAGACAACAACAAAATAAGAGAAAACAAAAAGAGGGCGAGTGTGTGTGTGAGAATGCCTCTTACCTTCACCCTGGTGGCATGTGTTGCTGTAAAGAGAGAGAAGACAGAGGAGGGAGAAAGAAACAAAGTGATAGGGAGAGAGAGGAGGGAGAAAGAAACAAAGTGATAGGGAGAGAGAGGAGGGAGAAAGAAACAAAGTGATACGAAGAGACAGGAGGGAGAAAGAAACAAAGTGATAGGGAGAGAGAGGAGGGAGAAAGAAACAAAGTGATAGGGAGAGAGAGGAGGGAGAAAGAAACAAAGTGATAGAGAGAGAAAAAAACAAAAAAAAAGTGATGGTGAGATTGGTGAGTGCCAACGACTCTCTCTCTCTCTTCAATTGTGCGTCTTTACCTGTTGTAGATAGGAGTGTGCCAGAAGACAAACACCCAGGGGGTCTCCTTACGGTCGATGCTGGCCAACTCCTGCTTGACCCAGTTGTACTGCACTCCGCCCTCCGAGTAGTCTGTCTCCGTGCTCAGCCACACAAATCGCGCATGGCCATGGGTGAACGCATAGTAGAACGAGCCATTCATGGGCGCCTGAGCATACCAGTCAGCCATGTGCTCCCCCTTTCCGTTTTCTTTCGTCACTTACCGGTCCAGGCATGTTGTAGCGGTGGATCACCGGCACAAAAGCATCATACCTAACAAGACACAATAGGAAAGCGTCAGGCACACATAATACACACAATCGCATAATCGTACGCCTCATGGTTGCCCACACCGACCATGTACGGCTTGATGGCCGCCACCTAAACACAAATGAGTGCAAGCGAGAAAGGAAGAAGTGATAGAGCAAGAGAGGGAGAAAGAAAGAGAGAGAGGGAGTGAGAAAGAAACAAAGTGATACACGTAGAGAAAAATGAAGGGAGAAAGTACAAATAAGTAACATTAGTGATAAAAAGTAGAGAGAAAGAACAAAACGATAAAACGAAGGGAGAAAGAACAAAGTGATAGAGAGAGAGTGTGTGTGTGTCAGTAGGTTATCGGTAGTTTTCGGGTGTAGTAGATTCTCGCACCTCTTGGATCATTCGGCCGTACGAGTCCCACAGAGGCTGATTGCCATTCGCTGCAATAGAATCAATGCCATTGTTAGTGGCCAATAAGTTTTACAAAATCCCCCCCCCCCCCCATCCGTACCGTAGGAAAGGTCACCAACGTGAAGAAGCAAGTCAGTGTCGCCCAGCGGATTCTTGAGAATGCCCTTGAGCGTCTCCTGACTGTTGGACGTCTGGCCAAGGTCGCCTAATATCATGTACATACACCCACAGTCAAAGGCAGACACACCAATGTGCTCATCCTACCAATGAGGGAGTAGCTTGTGGCAACAGGGGCGCCGGGGGCGGTGGAGAAGGAAAACTCGGCGCTCCACAGGTTCGCGGCCGAGTCGCCCACCTGGTAGAAGTACTTGGTGCGCCCTGCCTTGAGGCCGCTCATGGTCGCCGAGTGCAGCGCACCCGACGTGTACGTGCCCCACGTGTACGAGTCGCTGGTGCCGACAAACGTCATGGTGTAGGCGCCGCTGGTGGTGCCGACGCGGACGGACGAGTTGGCAGCCGACGGTGTCACCCACGACACAACCTGCAAAACAACACCCTGTCAGGACCACGCACGCCCGGTCACCAGCGCCACGCCGCATCTGCAGCACAGAAGGGTCTGTTGCCAACGCGCGCGAGTGGAATGCGTCCGAGTGTGAGACAGTGAGAGGAACGCAAAAGAAGGCAAAGGAAAAAAAAAAAACGGGAGGAAAAAGACGATAATTCATTGTGTGTGTGTGCCATTCAAGAGAATCAGGCAACGCAGGACGCAGCAAACACAGCGACACGAGCGGCCCCTCGTACCATCTCGGACGGGCTGAGGCCGAGGGCAAGATGAATCTGCTCAGGAGCATTGCCCGCCCGGACGCCCGTGGGTCCTGCATTCGCAAGCGCCAGTGCAGCCAGCACACAGCACACGATCATTGAGGTGCGGCGCATCGTGAAGAAAACAATTTTGATTTTAGAATTTAGCTATGTCTGAACTCTGATCAAAAGAAAGATAGAAAGAAAGTTTCAGAAAGAGTCTTTCGACCTCCGCTCATTTATTCAATTAATGTTATTACTTATTTGCTTAATACTATTATTTGCCTCTTTCTCCCCGCCTCACTTAATACCTCGTTCGCATTTACATCCACATCCTCATCGCACCATCGACAGAATATTATGGTACGACGAGAAAAATAAAATCAACACACTCAAAAAAAAAAAAAAAAAAAAAAAAAAAAAAACGATAGGCATCGACGGCCTCTGACGCAGCCGACGGGCCCGCTGACGACCTTCTGACACTCCCAGTCGGAACAGAGGTACGATCCACGTGCCCTCGCACCCCTCTGCCGTCCCCTGGCCTTTCCTATTTGCTCTACAGAGGACAGCAAAAAAAGTCGTTGTGACAGAAAAAAAAAAAAAAAAAAAAAAAAAAAAAAGGTCATGTCTCATTTGCGCTAATCTACTGCTCCACGGGGTTATTTCTGTGTCGCATCCAGGTGAGTGCGAAGTACCGAGGAGCGTTCTGCGAAGCGACGGTCAAAGTGGTTGAGCTGAACATCAAAGTGAAAGTGGAATTTGCCAACGCAAAGTTCGGCAAAGTTACGGTGGCGCATACGCGCATACGCGGACCGCTCACGACCGGGGGCAGGGTGGATGCGAAGCAGCCGGATGACAGCTCGCGCTACCACCCGGCACGCATCCTCAAAATGACGGACGCCAGCACATACACGGTTGTCTTTGACGATGGCGATGTCAAGACGCTCAAGCGCAACAGCATGCAGCTCAAGGGCAAGCGACACTTTGACGGCTCCGAGACGCTCGACAACATGCCTCTGACAAACCCCGAGAGCTTCAGCTCGCCTGTCGTGTTGGCCGCGGACGAGACTCGCAAGGGACGTCTCTTGCGCAAAAAGGAGACAGCCGCTGCTGTTGTTGAACCCGCCGACGTTTCGACTGCCCCTGCGGAGAGCGATGCGGCAAACGCATCAGCAACCACCACGTCAGAGGGAAAGAAAAGCCCTGCCTCGCCGCCTCGTGCAGCACTTGCTTCCAGCTCGTCTTCCGCTAACTCACGTCGTCGCGCTACCACCACCACCAACGCAAGTCCCGTTGCAGCAGCCGTACCACGATCATCACCCACCGCAAACACCCCCACCTCCAGCACGACCACATCTTCTTTGAGTGCGACGCCTCAGCGGTCATCCATTCCGACAGAACCTCAACACCACCCCCACCAACAGCAACAACCACAGCAGCAACAACAGCAACAGCCACAGCAGCAACAACAGCAACAGCCTATTCCACCTCAAATGCTACTGCTCCCTCCACCACCCCCAGGACCCCCACTTTTTCAAGACAACCCTCCCCGCATCCCTGGCCAGGACGTTGTCTTTGTCGATCCCCTTGACGAGAGCGAGTCCTTCTGGTGGCCCGCCATGGTCGTCCCTGCATTCGATGCCGAGGAGGAATTTGAGGATCTGCCACCTCTCAAAGCAGGCGAAGTGTACGTCCGCTACTTTGAGGACAGTACCATTTCCACTGCGCCGCAAAAGGATCTCCGACCTTTCTCGCGTGCCCACGAGCCCTTTCTCTCCTTCAGCAAGATCCCAGCCTTCCGCGAACACGTAAGGCTAAGATATAGAATAATATTATAGAGCGTGAGAGGATAGCAGACCTTTTGCAGTCTCGTATATTCGTATATAATTATATGAAATATATGATTATATAAATTATAATCATAATAATTAATATGATCACTATAAATTATAATAATTTATTATAATAATATTATTATAATTATATACTCACCCATTGAACCATTAGGCGGCGGTGCTCAAGGCTCTAGAGTACATTGACGAGGGTATTGCGCCCGAGGGATTCAAGTGGGCACTGTGGCTGCAGCGTGAGGCCGAGGCAGGCATGACCAACGCTGCAGGTGCCCCATTGAGATGGTGTCCTAGTTTTCTACTGAATTGCCTCTTTTAGACCTTCCACCCCCAATTGCGCGTGGCAATGGACGCAATAACAACAGCAACAGTAGCAGTAATGGTGGTGGCAGTGCAAGAGGGAGTGTGATGTCGACCAGTGCCTCCACTTCACCCCTTGCAACCGCATCTCCATCCGCTGTGGGTGGACGTAAGCGCGTTGCGTCTGCTGCGGGCATTGACGAAGACGATGCGACCGTTGCCCGCGAAAAGGGCCGTTTTATTCGCTCACTCTACAGTATGTGAACATTGTTCACGTTATAGCCTCTCACTCTCCCTATCCCCATGTGTCCACTTGTAGAGCTGATGGTGAATCGTTGCACTCCCATCACAAAGACGCCAGTGCTCGGGCAGAAGGAGCTCGATCTCTATCTACTGTATAATCTCGTGCAGGAAAACGGTGGAATGTCTGGGGTACGCACATACACCCACCACTTTGTTTCTTAACAAATCTTCTTGTTCTTCTTTCTCTTTTCTTTTTTCTGTTTTTTTTTTTTTTTTCCTTCTTTTCAGGTGACGGCTGGTCTCAAGTGGAAGTCAATCTACACGCAAATGGAGATTCCAAAACCATCGTCAAGTGCATCACACAACATCAAGACGGCCTACATGAGGTACCAATACATTTCCGCGCGCTGGGCCGCCTCCATTGATACTCTTGGTGTATGCGTAGGTACTTGTATCCGTATGAATTGGAGGCCCGCAAGCGAGGCAAGCGCGTGTTCATGTTTGTGTCGGACGGAGAAGATGAAGACGAAGGTGCGCACGCACTGCTACACAGTGATGTTAATTATTGTGTTTTGCTTTTTTATTTTTTGCTGGACAAAAAAAAGAAAGAGTCTTAAACACAAAAAACTCACATGTGATGTGTGTAGAGAGCGACGATGAGCCTGCGCCGGCTATTGACGGACGCTTCAAGCACCAGGCGGGTGCGTGTGTCCTCATTGATAACCTGCAAGACCGCAAGGCATACCCGGGCAAGGTGATTGAGCTGAAAATGGAGCATGGCCAGCCCCACTATCTTGTGCATTACAACGGCTGGAACACACGCTACGACGAATGGGTCAAAGATTCCCGTCTTAAGGCAGCTCCAGGCACAGCCCGTGCGACGCCCACGAAACCCCCTGCCAAGCGACCTCGTCGTCGTGCTGCTCCCCCATCGTCAACAACAGAGTCGCCCACGATGGCAGGGACAACCCTCCCAGCCGTTTCTCCAACAGGGGACGGTGGTGGTGTGGTTTCCATGGACATAACACCTGACGCCCGTGCTCCTTTGTCGATTTCCTCACAGCCACAACCGTTTCTCTCGCCTGCCGTCTCAGGTTTCCCTGACCCAGCCACCGGTGGGTTTGCGCCCGTACCCGGCAACGGTTACCCGCCCTACGGCGGAGTGCCCCTCTTGAGCGGCTACGTCCCTCCGCCTGACTTGCAACACCAGCCGCCGCCTCTGCCCCCGAAACAACCGCCACAGCCGTCTGCAAGGTCGCAGTCGCGCGCCCGTCGCACCAGTATACCTCCTGCTAGTGTCGTCTCCAGCAAAATGTCTCCTGCGACGATTGTCTCCGGTCCGGCCGCCAACAATTTCGGTGGGGATGCCAACGACTATGCCAACGACGACACGCACGTGAGCTCTCGACGGAGCGGCGGTCGTTCGTCGCTCGCCGTCACCTCGTCGTCGTCAATGCCTGTGTCTACCTCGGGTGCGCGACGTCGCAAGAAGACTTCCTATCCCAAAGATCTGCAAATGCTCGATGATGCGCTTGAACTCCCACCTGTTGGCAAGTCGGAGAACGTCACGTCGTCTGTGAAGGCCGCCGCCAATGGGAGTGCATCGTTTACGTCACTGTCTGGTCGCAATGTGGAGGATCTTATTTTAGAGCGCATGCAGACACTGCGCTCCATGTACTACAAGTGCAAGCAGGAGATTGCTCGTGTGAATCGCGCACGACAGCAGCGTCTGCAAGCCAAGGAGGAGGAGGAAGAGGAAGAAGAGGATGACGACGATGACGACGACGACGACGATGATGATGGTGATGATGATGAGGAGGGGGAGGACGGAGAAGGAGGGAGAGGAGACAAAGCTGAGGCAATCAGTGGCGGTGAAAAGCCTACAGAAGAGGAGGAGACTGGTGCGTCAAAGATAGACAAGCACAACAACGAAGTCACCAAAGTGTCCGTGGCGATTGTCACCGAGCCTAAGGACGAAGCGGTTTCTTCCCCTTCTGCTGACCAGTCTATTGCTGTTCCTGTCTCCACCGAGTCTTAAACTGAGATAGATAGATAAATAGATAGATAGATAGAGAGAGAGAGAGAGGAAAGTGATGAAGAGAGAGAGACTCGCACACCCATACAACCAATACAGAACAACTCGACAAAAGATATGTGTACACATGAATGTTAATTATAATATTATTATAGGGCTAGTATTTAATATAGTATTAATTTTGAATTGGGGCAGTTTGAAAACGCCTGGGTACTATATAGCCGCGCTTACGACTTAATAAGTAAAATTATGTTGGTCACGGTGGTGTCTATTTTGATTTTGACACAAAATTCGACACGAGAAGTGTCAAAGTTTGACATGAGAAAGAGCATAAAGAGGCGTCCTGACCAAAAATTATTATTATTATCATATTAATTTTTATGGTTACATAATATCGTAATTGTGTTGAACAAACGCAATGGGATCGTAGGGACGAGCAACAACAGTGCGGCCACCAAAGAAACGGTTGTGGAGCGCACTAATAGCACTGGATGCAGACTCATGGCGCGCATACTCAACAAAGATACGCACAGCTGGACGAAACAAAGTGAATGAGAGCAGGAAGAGAATAAAAATAGTGATAGACAAAAAGAAAACAAAGCGATAGAGAGAGAAAACAAGGTGGATGAAAAAGTAGAGAAAACAAAGTGATAGAGTGTGTGATAGAGAGAAAACAAGATGGATGAAAAAGTAGAGAAAATAAAGTGAGTGAGTGTATGTGTTGTGTATGTGTGCGGATATGTGTGTGGCTTGAGTACCATCAGGTTGCTGGTGCAGAAGGACACAAGTGACAGTGCCCCACTTAGCACATTCGTCTCGCACGTCCGGCAGAAGCTCTGCATCGTCCACGTCCTCCACGCCAACCATGTTGTCCAGCACGACCACGTTGCTTGCCCCGTTCCCACTGCTGCTCTTCCCTTCCTTCTTTTGGCTTGCTACCCACTTTTTCGGTGCCACAATGGTTCCTCCCTGAATAGATAAAAAAAAACAACAAAAGTTAAACGAGATACGTTCCAAAAGGCACAGAACCATACTCCAGTTTTGCGGTCCTTCTTGACAACCAGAGGAGTGCTCATGCCCTGTTCGTGCTTGCCCAGCCCCTGTCCGGCGTTCCACCCCATCTGTTGCATCATCCGCTGTGCTGCCGCTTTTCCCTTCTCCCCACCACCACCACCACTACCGCCGCCGCTACTGCCACTGCCGTTGCCATTGCCATTGCCCGCTGCTGCTGCTGCTGACGCTGCTCCACTTCGTGCCCCCTTCTGCTCAAGCGAGAGCCGTGCGCGTCTTGCAAACGCCTCTTCGCCCGACATGACGTCCCCCACGGGAGCCGGTGCTGCAGCAGGAGGTGCCTCCTTCATGAGTCGTTCCTTGATCTCCTCAGCCCTCTTGCGCGCTTGGGCCGCCACCTCCGCCGCCTGTTTGGCCGCTGCCAGCACCACCGCAGACGGCACCCAGCTGTTCTGTTGTGCCTCTTTCTCCAATTCCTCCTCCGCTCGTTCCCGTTCCTTCTTTCGCTCCTCAGCCTGTCGCGTTCTCTCGTTCTCTTCCGCTGCGTCCGCCTCCTCTTTCGCGTGGCGGCGTCGCTCACGCTCGTCGTCGTCCTCACTTGTTGCATACTGTGGTGGGAAAAACCTCGCGCCCATGCTACCAGCGTGCTGTGCAGTACCCGCATTGCTGCTGTCCCGATACTGATCGTTGTTGTTGTTGTCATCGTCGCTGTCGTCGTAAGGGTCGCGTGCAGTCATCATCATTGAGTGCTCCTCCGATGTGCGCGTGGCTGCTTTAGCTGCTGCCGCGTCTTCTGCTTCAAAGCGTGCTTTGGCCGAGACGTACTCGTTCGGATTGAATGGATCGTAGGGGTGTTGGACAGTTTTCCTGTGCGAAATGGTGAGGGAGAGTGTGTGTTTTGCCAATGAATGGGTACTGTGCCGCCAACGTCATGATGAATGGCTCCTCGGGATGCAGCACCTCTTCGGCCATCACTACAATGGGAGGTGGCTGTTGAGACATTGCAATGACCCGCTTGGCCGCTACAGCGCTTGGAGACGCTTTCTGGATCTAAGAAGAGCAGTGAGAAGAGACGCGTAAAGAACGAGTGGAGTCGCACTGGTTTTTGAGGGCGTTTTTTCAATAGCTGCTGCTTCTTGCGCGCGAGCATGAGTTGCGGCTGGAGCATCGAGGCACTGGCGCCCCAGGCGGACGGGGCTGCAGCGGGCTTTGCTTTGGAGGGCGCTGTCGTCTGGGCCTTAGTCGCAGCGGTTGCTGCTGCAGTGGCGCTGGCGGCAGCGGCAGCTGCGATAAAGCCAGACAGCGAGCTATGCAAGAGGACAGAGAGAGAGAGAGAGAGAGATAGAACGCGCGCGCGCGTGTGTGTGTGTGTGTGTGGTGTAAGGGGGTGCGTTGGAGGAGAGAGAAGGGCGGTCGCGTTCGTACTGTGACTGGGTGGCGCTGGAGGGGTCGTCGTCGAGATCGTCGTAGAGCGACATGTGAAAACAGAAATGCGCGACAAGGTAGGAGCTAGTTTAGTCGGGGTTTGAGCTGGTGATGATGAGTGATCCAAAAAAAAAAAATTGAAATGATGAGTAAATATTTTCACTTATTTTCAGTGTGATGCAGAAACTTGGAGAGAAACTCATCCGATTAGCATCACCTACAGCCTCCAACGCGTCGATCGTCATTTTAGGGGGTGTTCATGGCAACGAGCGTGTTGGCATACGCGTGATTGAGCGACTAATGCGCGACATCCCTTCAACCTGTAGAACAGTGCGCTGTCCACCTTCAGTCGTTCTTGGACTCGGCAATCCCCGTGCGGTCGAGCTCGGGCTTCGCGCGACCGACCCGACACGCGACCTCAATCGCATGTTTCAATTGAACGCAGGGCGCGGCGCGGAGGAGACGCCCGAGGGCGAGCGGAGCCGACTGCTGCGCCCTGTGCTGGCACAGGCGTCGCTTCTCATTGATCTGCATGCGACCAACCGCCCTTCACGGCCATTTGTCCGAATAGCGGGACCTCTGACGCCTGATCACCGTCGGTTTGCAGGGTATTTTCGCCCTGCTTGTGAGACCTTACTGCATGATCCGGAGTATCTGCTGGCTGGGCAAGTCGTGACCACAGACGAATACGTGGGCGCCCACGGCGGCACGGGGATATGTGTGGAGACAGGGCATGCCGATGACCTGGGTCCCGAACAGTCCATCTATGAGGGTCTCGTGAAACTGTTGACAGATCTGGGTGCGCTTGATGAGGACGAGAAGAAGAGAGAGGAGAAGGAGGATGAAGTACCTTGGCGAGAGCGCTTCACCATTGTAGAGCGTCTCGTGCTTCCCCCACAGGAACCACGCGGCAACGGGGTCCCATCTGGTTTTCAATGGCACCCGTCACGTGAACTGGTTAACTTCGAGCCCTGTCATGCGGACGAGCCTCTCGCACTCAGCTGTGGCAGTGACACGGTGCTCCTCCGTGCTCCCGCTAAGGGCGTGGTTGTTTTCCCAAAAGCACCTCAATCAAAGTTCTGGGTGCCTGGTGCACCCATTGGCTGGCTGGCCGTTCCCCACAGCTGCTAAAATTACTTGTAAATTTGTGTGTGTGTGTGAATTATAAATAAGTAGAGAGCTAAGATTATATATTCCTTCCGAGCTACAGTCGCACACACTTACTTGTGGAAGTGCTCCTACAGCGCTCGACGTTCTATTTTCAGCCTCAAAACTTAAAATTGCAGTCTTCAGTGGGTGGGCGAGTGTGTGTGGGGAGAGAGGGGGGTAGGAAGGGGCAGAGGGTGCCTATTCGTTTTCAGAGAGTGATTTATGACAATGAATAATAATAATACCAATAATCAATTAATCAAAATTATCCCCACTTCCCGATGGAGTCGCCGCTCAAACTGCAACTGACGTGCGGAACAGACTCGGCTGGGTTGCTTTTCTCGCCAGTATGATGCGAGAAAGAGAGAGAGAAACGACACAAAAATAAATACTCACCTCTCTCCCTTCTCCTGTAGTCCTGGTCGATGCGAGAGCTGCTCGAGCTCATCCAACTCAACGTAAGCAACACGTGTGTGTGTCTTACCCCACTCTATCGTTCGCAGACAGTTTTCAAAAGGCCAAAATTTGAAAATAACAAAAAAAAAAGAGAAAGAGAAAGAAAAAAAAAATGAATGAGCAGTGAGGAAGCTCAACCATCCGCCTGAGAGGGTGGGGGCGGGGGGGTGCGCACGCAGACTGGGGGCG
>CALSCP010002280.1:0-42429 GCA_943704425.1 Ministeria vibrans ATCC 50519
CGACAGGAGGCGAGTCGACGAGAAGTTCGCAGACGGTACAGGTCGTCTCCCAAAAGTTGTTGTAGTAGGGCAAAGAGGGACCGCCTGAGGTCTCTGTTTCGACGGGACTCAAATCGGCGGAAGCAGAGCTGCTAGGGTTGGAGAAGGAGGTGGTGTCGGCCCCCTTGTCGACGCAGAGGTACTGTGTACGATGAACCGAGTACTTTGGCGACATGATGTAGCCGTTGTACACGGTCACGTACTTCTGCGGACACTGCGAGCCACCCATGACTGTGGTAACCTTCGGCGAGGTGGTGAGACAGACGGTGCAGGCGGGTGTCTCACGATTGACCCGGTTCATTGATGTGATGCCAAGGCCCGACGTGTAGAACTCGGCGGTATAGAGGTAGCCACCACCATTGCCGCTGCTGCTGTGGTACGTATTGCCAGGGTACAACTAAGGAAGAAAAGTAAATGAATGAAAACGATAAGGAGACAAAGACAAACAGAATGATGAATGGTGTTGGGCGAGTACCTGTCCCTCTGGGTGCATACAAAGGGCATTGTTGCCGTTTCCGTCGTACGACGAGTAGGAGCCTGTGTCACCATAGTTGACATTGGCCGCAATGAAACCCGAGTAGACGAGGGTGTCCTTGCCGGGGCAGGTGAGACCGGCCCAGCGGGTATAGAGGGTGCCCGTGTTGGCAGAGCAGTGCACACAGGGGATTTCATAGCTGTTGCGGTATGTTTCGGTGGTGCCACCTTGCCACTCGGTCGGGTACCACAGAGCATTGCTGATGTGTAAGAAAATAGGGAAGTGTACATGTGTGTGTGAGAGAGAGAGGAAGAATAAAAATATTGATAGAGAAATAAAGTAAGTAACAGACACATGACAACGAGTTGGTCGTACGAAGAGACGTAGGTGCCCGAGGAGGGGGTTGCATCCTTGTCCACACAGATATACTGCTGCTGGTCGTGGCTGTAGTAGCCGGACATGTAGACGCCCTGGTAGTCGGTGGTGAAGCCATTGGGGCACTCGTAGCGACCGGGCACGGTGATGGACGATTTGCGCTGATTGGTCTCGCACATGGCACAAGGGATGTTGGTGTTGGACAACGGCGCAAACGCACTAATGCCATGGCCCGACGTAACGTACCGCATCACATCAAGACGCGCAGAGGATTGCGATCCCGCGACTGTTTCATCAAATGTCGGATTGGGAGTCAAACTGGGTAGTAAGTAACAAAGAATCGTGAGAAAAATCAGAATATTATTCTATTCTGTTATCGCGCGCGATCGTACCACTGGGGAGCACTTGAGCCTCCGTTTTCACTGTATCCAGAAGACGCTGCCTGGCCGGCGTAGATCAAGGTGGATTCGGAGTCACACACATCTCGACCCCAGCGAATGTAAACAGAGCCGAAGTTCTATGTTAAATAAAAATAAATAAAAAGAATAATTATTAATAATAAAATATCAAATTATTAATCACTTAATAACAAAATTTAAAATAAATTAATAGGGATAAATGAAGAGAAAGGCTACTGGGTTAGTGAATTTATTTTATATTTTTATTTTTTATAATATCAACTTTTTGTGTTTTGTGGGTTTTTCCTTACGTTTGTCGAATCTGTGTCCTTGACACACTGAGCACAGGTCATTTCCTGGCCAGCGGGCTTGTACTGCTCGCCCTTGAGGGTGTTGGTCTCGATGGGATAGACACGAGAGCCGCCTGTGGCAGCGCCAACGCCGACGGGGGCGCTGTTGATGCAGACGGCGGAGGTTTTGTAGTTGCTCGAGAGAGAGGAGAACAGGTGGCCATGGTAGACGGCCTTGTACCCCGCCGGGCACGTGTATGAGCCTGGCTGCATAAACGTGGGCGTGTCGCTGGTGCAGATGGCGCACGGAAGCTGCTGGTTGACGATGGGGGCGAGCCAGGGCAGCGCCGTCCAGGCTGCGGTTACGCTCGGCTGGTACGTGGCGTACAGGCGCCCCGACGTCGCGCTGCTGGTGGTGAACTCCATGTAGTTGACGTCTGACGTCATGCACAGGAAGTTGGGACCGCTGCCTTGGGCGCTGGAGTAGGCGCCTGCGAAGGGAGAGAGCGTGAGCGCAGAAAAAAAGAAAAAAGTACACAACACGAAAGGAGAAGAAAAAACCTTTGGCATGGACACGGTGATTTGGCAGTAGCTAGACGGGTTTAGTGGCGCGCGTTTGCAAAACGAGGGCGATTGAGAGTTGAGGCGCTATCGAGAAGAAAAGAAGAAGAAAAAAAAGGCGAACAAAAAAAAAAAAAAAAACACAACTTGCTTTTGGTTTGTCTCCCTGCTTTGGGCGAGAAACGAGACACGCTGTGTGCATATGCACCCTAGCAATGTAATGGGTCCTTGTAGTGAGCGCGATAGTGCGGGAGTTGCCCCACAAAGGCGTCCAGCGCGAGCGTACGACCCAACGCTCGGGCGGCGTCGTTTGTTTTTTTTACCTGCCATGCGACCCTGCAGAACAAAATCAGTTCCGCTGGGGCAGGAGGTCACGCCCCAATTGATAAACATGGTTGACGAGTAGCCGTCAAGGTACTGGTTTGACGAGGCAGTAACAAAACCAACAAACACAGCAAGAACACACAGAAGGAGCTGCATCGTCGGTCGGCTGTTCAAAGACAAAGCTGACACGTGTACGATCTACTCCGAGGGGGTATCAAGCAGGTTAGAGACGGTTTTAAAATGATCAAAATAGGTTTTTTCCTTCCGATAAGGAATGTATAGGTCACGCGACTTAAGGTGATAAGGTTTTTTTTTCACGTTTTTTTTGTTCTATTTTGTATTCCCGTCAACAGCATCGCGGATGCGCCCACAACACGATGGATTATGGTCTGTGGGTGGAGTATAGATGTATGTCGGGTAGAGAATCCGCGATGAACGAAGCGAAGACGGTGGATCAGTGGGTTTGTCTGGGTGAGCGACAAGCCCCCCAGAAAGTTACTCTGTCAGAACCACAACCAACAGTACAGTAACAATTGTTTCTTTTTCTGCTCATGGTAGTCTTCAGAAGGTTCCACTAGCGTTGGTGTTTGGCGCAAGAACATCGTCGAGGACGATCGTGGTCCGTGTTGATCGAAACGTTTGACGGACGTTTGATCAACGAATTGACGAATTCTTGACGAACCAACTGAGCCAGATGTGCTTGATGCCGTCGCGGCGTGCCTCACGACCACGCGCAGCAATGTGCGTTCCCAGGCAAAGACGGGAAAGCAGTGCGTCCAACAGCCAACTTGGGTCCTTCTTCCGTCCAACCAACTAACCAACGTACCAACTCCCGACTCCGCAACCGCTCTCTCGTGGCTCGACGCCCGTGCGCGCGACTCCACGACTTCTCCCTGTCTCTGCCAAGTGGTGAGTGTCAACCTGAAGACCGTGCGCAACAGCGGCGTGTCTCCTTCGCTCAGAACCCATTTATTGCATTTTCAGTGAAAATTCACCATGTTGGTGCGTTACTATACAACCAATTTTTCTGATAAATTGAGAAGTAAGAGTCAACTTTTTTCATTTCCTTCCCAAAGCTGAAGAACTCCTAGTTTGACGTTTGAAATTAATCATTAAAATTCCATTGGATTCCATTTCCATCTCGATCCATACTCCATACTTCGTACGAAGTAGTCCATATTCGTGGCTCGGGATATTCCTAACTCCTGAGTGACTGAGTCCTGACCGCGAGTGAGTCCTCGGTCCTCACTTCTCAGGACACAATTGTGAATGTGTTGTCATTTGTCAATTTGATAATCAATTTTTGTCCTTCGCTCGCAACTTTCAAATTTCAAAATTCAAAAGCTCAAAATAAAACAATAAAAACATTGATTCTATTGAAATGCTCGCGCGCTCCCTCGTACGCGCTTCTACCACATTTATTACTCGCCAAGCGTTGATCGCGAGCATGTCGACGATGCCAACGTACTGACAAGCGATTTTGAACTTTGAATCATTTCTTATACTTTGTTGTGCAGCGAATTGACCGCGCTGCGAGTGTCAAAGCCCTCACCACACGTTGTCGAGGTGGAACTGAACCGTCCGAAGAAGTTAAATGCCATGAATTCGGCGTTTTGGCGTGAAATCCGCCAAGTGTTTCAGGCACTCTCGCGCGACTCGGAGTGTCGCGCAGTGCTCATCACAGCGGCGGGAAAGCACTTCACGTCGGGCCTTGATCTGCAAGATGCCGCACAGGACCTGTTCACTGCCAGCGACGACGATGCGGCGCGTCAGGCGTACCGTCTGCGCGAGACCATCACGGCGTATCAGGATTCGTTCACGGCCATTGCCGAGTGCGCCAAGCCGACCATTGTGGCGATTCAGGGCGCCTGTATCGGCGGAGGTGTTGATCTGATCACTGCCACTGACGTGCGGTGGTGCACTGCCGATAGTTTTTTCCAGGTACGCAAGGGAGAGGCAATGGCAAAGCAGTGTCACAGAATGTGTGTATGGCGTGGTAGGTGAAGGAAGTGGATGTGGGATTGGCGGCGGATGTGGGGACGCTTCAACGGCTGCCCAAGGTGGTTGGCAACGACAGCTGGGTGCGTGAGATCTGCTACACGTGTCGCAAGGTGCACGCAGACGAGGCACTGTCGCGCGGCCTTGTCAGTCGGGTGCTGGACAACCAAGAGCACCTGTACGCGGAGGCGATGGCATTGGCAGTGCGCATTGCAGAGAAGTCACCGGTTGCCATTGCGGGCACCAAACACCACCTCAACTACTCGCGCGAGCACACCACACAAGATGCGCTGGCGTACCAGGCCAACTGGAACATGGCCATGCTGCGCACAGAAGACATTAGTGCGTGTGTTGCCGCTGCCTTTGACAAGGACGGTCCTCCGCCGACCTTCTCAAAGCTCTAACAATGCAAAAAAAAAAAAAAAAAAAAAGTGTGCCCACTCTCAATTCTTCAGTGCTCCATCTTCTACTTCCTCCCTGATCTTTCGTTTACTCACATTTCTTCACTGCTCCTTCTGTTTGTTTACTCTTCACTGATCCTTCTTTTGCTGCTCCTTCGCGTTGGATTTGGCACTGCCCGAGAGCTCCTTGACGACGCCCTGGACCAGCAGGAACATAAAGAAGTATTGTAAGGCCAGGAAAACGACACCTGTGCCCCACGAAAAGAGCGAGAGCGGATTGGTTGTGATGCGCTCGTCAAGTGATGCAATCATTTGCATCATCACCCATGTGCCCCACACCACACGGTTTAGGAAGAACGTCACGATCCACACGACTCCATTCTATGTCAAGGTAAGCGTGTCGTGAGTCAAATATAATTATATATATTTGTGAGAGAGGGAGAGAGAGTGTGTGTGGTACCAGTGTGAAGAAAATGGACGATTTCAGATTGACCATTTCAAGGAAATAAGACAAGTTGGCCCAAAAGGCAGTGAGCTCCATGGTCTGCAGCATGACCATGTAGTAGGCGCCAAAACAAGGGGTGGCGAGGAGACCCGAGAGGTAGGAGACGATGATGAGGGCATGGTGGAAGACAAAGATGGTATCGAGACGATGGTACAGGCAGAAGAGACCGTCTTGAATCATGTAGCCGCAAGTGAAACAGAGCACAAGCGCTTGTAGGTTGGTAACAGTGTAGAATGCCTGAGAGAGAGAGAGAGCGGTTGAGAAAGAGAGAGAGACAGAACGACAAACGGAGAAAGAGAGACAGATGAATTGATACCCAGACACACAGACAGATACACAGAAAGATACACAGACAGATACGCAGACAAATACACAGACATATAGACAGACAAACAGACAGAGAGAGGAGAAAGAAACAGAAACGAAGAGAGCCATGTTGTTGTTGTGTTGGCTTACGTCGGATCCGACGGCCATGGGATCGCCCACGGTGCAAATCGGGCCAGCCGCGGTGCAAAGAAGAGCAACAACCCCAGAGATGGGACAGTGGACCTGCGAGATGCAGGTGGACTCGCACCAGCGTTTGCGGTCGTCCGGCAGCGACTGGTAAAATCGAAACAGGCCAACAATTGGGCTGCAACAGACCGTAAAGCATAAATAGGAGTTCATGCGCTGCGCAGATCGGGGCACCATTACGCGTGCCAGCGTACCGGACGAAGAGAAGGAGAAGCAAGTAGAATCCAAGGGCGCTGGCGAAGGTCGCGGCGAGGACCGCCCGACGATCAGCTTGGCGCGACTCCATGTCAACTATGTGCGGCACATATTGCTCTAATGCAAGGCCGATCACTGCAGCTTGAGCGCTCAAGTCTTGCCAGATGCCGAGTAACGTTTCCATCGCAACTCAAAAAAAAAATTGAAAAAAAAAGCTAACGGGCGACTATTGAGTATTGACTAATGTAATCAAGTATGAAGTGGTGGTCTGAATGAATAGTGAGCGTCTGAAGACTGAACTCTAACGACTAAAGTCTAAACACAATTTTTGTTTTGCTAAGATGGGAATCGTCTCTGATGCGTATATGCAGCTTGTGGCAAGCACGGGCGCGCCAACAATGGTTCTCTTGAGCTGTGGCGTCGCTCTGGGTCTGGCCTCGTACGTGATGCGCCCCGCAAAGACAAACGGCAAGGTAAACTGCTCCCTTGCGTGCCCCGTGGGCGTCCTTGGTGTGTGGCGTGATCTGTGAGTGCGAGTGGGAGTCGCGAAAGGGCTGTTCAAGCGCCCAGTGGACTGTGAGGTTTTTTTTTTATCTCTCTCTCGTCCACTGCGACACTTGCGGTACGGCCAACGCCGGTCCTTTTGTTGACAAAGTGAGCCGATGGCATTGGTGTAAACGGTGGGGGTGTCGAGCAGGCGTGCGAGGGGCGTTGTCGAGTGGGACTTTGGGAATTTACGATATTCGCGCTAACTCACGCGTGGCCAATCAAATAGGCGCCTCCTGTGATCCCCTCGAAGATCCCCTTTCTCGGCAATGTCGTCGAGTTTGGCCAGCGCCCGATTGCCTTCCTCCACGAGGCCTACAGCCAGGTGAGTTTAGAGGCGTGGCGTAGCTCTCTGCGCAGCGCACCACTGACTTTTCTTATGGTTTGCGTGTTTAGTACGGCGGTGTGTTCAGTTTCAAAATGTTTGGGCGCTACTGCACCTACCTGGTTGGCAACGAAGCCAGCGAACTTTTCTTTACCTCTACCAATGACCAACTCAACGCTGAGGTAAGAGAACTCTGCGCTTGACGTTTGGAGTGTTTTACAAGCGATTAACAAATGGTACGTAGGATGTGTATGCAAACTTGACTGTGCCCGTGTTTGGCAAGGGCGTTGCCTATGACGTGCCCAACAAGGTACGGCGGAGACACCAAGCGACACTCCACATGACACACACACCACAAAGACTCTACCTCTCACACCACAGAGACACGATCACTCACACAGCTCACACGACAAAGACTCTACCTCTCACACCACAAAGACACGATCACTCACACAGCTCACACCACAAAGACTCTATCACACACACACACACACACACACACACACCACAAAGACACGATCACACACACACACACACACACACACACACACACACACACACACACACACACACACACACACACACACACACACACACACACACTCACTCTCACTCTCACTCTCACTCTCACTCTCTCACTCTCTCACTCTCTCCTTCATTTTCGACCTTCTTAGCTGTTTTGTGAGCAGAAGCGCATTATGAAGATTGGACTGACCCTGGAACGACTGAAGCACTATGGACACTTGATTCAAGACGAGGCACGTGTGTACTTCCAACGATGGGACAACGAAGGCGAAGTGAACTTGTTTGAGGCGTTCTCCGAAGTGATTATCCACACGGCAGCGCGCTGCTTGCTTGGCAAAGAACTGCGCTCCATTCTTGACGAGAGCATTGCGCACGTAACGTCAACGAAACTCTCCTCTCTTTTATTGTTCTCATTTTTGTATTGTTGCGCAACTAGGTGTATGCTGACTTGGACAAGGGCTTTACGCCCGAGGCGTGGTTGCTGCCTGCGTGGCTGCCGCTTCCGTCGTTTCGCAGACGCGACCGGGCACACCAACAGATGCACAAGATCTTCATTGCGGCCATTGAGAAACGCCGAGCGAGCGGCGATGTGGAAGAGGACATGTTGCAGACGCTTTTGGACGCCAACTACAAGGAGGGGAGCAAGCTGTCATCAAGCGAGGTGGCGGGAATGCTGATTGGGCTGTTGCTTGCGGGGCAGCACACGTCGTCGACCACTGGCTCGTGGCTGGGCTTCTTCCTGGCCAAGCACGGTGACATCCAGAAGGCGTGTCGTGACAGCTGTGCGTCGGCGCGTGGTGGCGAAGACACAACCATTGAGTATGACCAGCTGATGGAGATGCATGAGCTGGACCGCGTGCTCAAGGAGACGCTACGCCTGCGCCCGCCTATCATGACCATGATGCGCAATGCTCGCGAGGACCAGCACATCATGGGTTACACCATCCCCAAGGGCCACTACGTGTGCGTGTCGCCCCCCGTCAACCACATTCTTCAGTCCGACTGGATTGATCCTCTCGACTTCAACCCAGACCGTTTCATCAGTCGCGCAAACGACAAGTTCTCCTATGTGCCCTTTGGGGCAGGTCGTCATAAGTGCATTGGCGAGCAGTTTGCTTATGTTCAGGTAACACACAACTTAGAAGGAAAGAAAGAATTGTGCATCCCTCACTGAAATAATGCTTAAAAACAGATTAAGACTGTGTGGGCTGAACTCTTGAGCACGTTTGAGTTTGAACTGGTGGGCACGGACATTCCCGAGACGGACTTTACAACGCTCATTCACGTCCCGAAGAACCCCATCATCCGCTACCGTCGTCGCACGCCCGTCTGAAGCACACACACACAGAGAGAGTGAGAGAGGCACACACCCATCGTACATTGCAAAAGTTCAGTTTTTTTTTTAAGTGATCGATTGAAAATGGTACACTGAGAACTGAGAAAAAGAGTTTTGTTTGCGTGTGGGTGAGCAGAGAGACAATCTACCAGAGTTGACTGGAGAGAATAAAGAGCTTCTCTTCTTCGTGTTTGATCCATTGGAGGAGACGGTTGACTGCGGCAATGGCAGCTGCCTTGGTTGTGAGCGGACCAAATGCGCAATACAGCTCGAAGCCCGATGTCACCTTGAGCGCAATGAATGCGTGCAGTTGCAGGAGATGGTGAGTATGATACATATCGTATGATGGCTATGCGTGTGTGCTCTGGTACCCATCCGATCATGCACTCGTTGGAGGAGACAATGTAGAGAATCTTGAGGGGGCGCGAGGGAGAGTGGATGCGATGGTGAAGGAACTTGTAAAGGCGCAACAGTCTAAAGATAGCAAAAGGAGGGAGAAGGAACAAACGGAGAGAGAAGGAGGAAAGAACAAATTATACAAATAGAGAGAGCATGAGTATTGTGAGCATATGTGAGCTTGGAGGGGATACCGCTTTTGTTGCTCGAAATCGACATATGGAGCTTCGTAGGTGGGAGAGGTGTACTGGGCAGTGCTCTTGCTCTTGTAGATGAAGTGGCGGAGCTCAGGGATGTCAACGGAGGAGGTTGTGTAGCTGCCATGGGCGACAGAGGCCAGGATGGCATCCATAGAGCCGTTGGCCTGTTCAAGGTAAGTGAGTATATGGTGTGTGAGGTGTGTATGGTGCCATACGTTGAGTTGGTTCATGATATTGGTGCGGACTGTCGAGAGTTCAAAAAAAAGGTCGCGTTCGGTGGTGAAGAGCAACAAACACACTTTGGCATCGGCATCAAGATAGCTCACGTGCGCATGAAGAAACCCCTAAGAGACACGCCGAGTGGATATAGTATGAGGCAATGAGTGAATACGAGTCAAGTCCCTCAGTCAATGCCAGTCATCAGACCATCAGCAAGTCACTGAATCAGTCGAAATAGACAAAAGTCCGTTCGCTGACTGTACCTTTGTGTTGAATTTGGGGAGACACATTGGAGTCCACGACTCACTCTCACGAAACGACGAACTTGCTTTCACCAGATTGAGAATCAGATGCAAATCTAAAACCAGAGTCACAACAGAGTCAAATAAGAGAGAGAAAAATAGAGGATACAAAGGAAAGACGAAATAAAATGTTACCGGTTGGATGAAGAGTGTGTTTCTTGGGCCGTACAAACGTAATCAGTTGATTGTTTGCAATCAAAAGTGCGAACAGCAGATGCTTACAAACAGAGAAAAGGACGGACAGGTTAGAGAAGGGATTCAAACACAACACAGAGCGTGTGTGTAAGAAATACGTAGAAACTCATTATGACACACAAAGAAAGAGTGACACGAACCAGAATACCACACACAAAAAGATTACACTATCATTTTGATATTTCTCTCTATCACTTTGATCCTTTCTTCTTCCTTTCTCTCTACCTTTGTTCCCCTCAGCGCAATGAGCGACTGTCCGATCTTCTCGCGCGCCACAGCCAAGAGCGGCAAACATCGCACAGCCGTCAGCAGAAACGACGGATCACAGTCCATCAATGTCAGAAGTGAGTCAAGAAACTTATCCGTCCCTATTCAATCATAATAATATTATTCTCTCTTTCTCTCTCTCTCTCTCCTCTCTCTCTCTCTCTCTCTCTCTCTCTCTCTCTCTCTCTCTCTCTCTCTCTCTCTCTCTCTCTCTCTCTCTCTCTCTTTTCAAACAAACCTGTGAGTAATCTGCGCAAATCGTAATTGCGCCTCTGTTCAAAAATGCTCGTGAGCTGAGACAGAGTCAGCACAGACACAATCTGGTTGTACATATACATCAACTGTGACGCAAGCTACAGACACACAAAAAAAGAAGAAACAAAAGGACAACCGATTCAGCTTTTTAAACTCATTGGGTTTCTCTCTCTCTCTCTCTCTCTCTCTCTCTCTCTCTCTCTCTCTCTCTCTCTCTCTCTCTCTCTCTCTCTCTCTCTCTCTCTCTCTTTCTTTCTTTCTCTTTCTTTCTTTCTTTCTTTCTCGTACTTGTGCTTCGGATTCGGTAGAGCGTGCAACAGCACAGAGAATCAAAGGCCCTCGCACCAGAAACACAAACGAGTGTTCTCCGGCATGCAAACACCTACATCGCACAATGGATTGAGAATCAACTCTTTCCTCTTTGTCGCTCTACCGCAGCGAATTGTTGTCGTCTTGAATGAAGGAAATGAGTGCCTGGATGACTCCCATGATGGTGGACAGTTTGTCTTCGTTGCCGTATCGCGTGTAAATCGGCTTTCCTGCGTTGCTCAGCACAAAAAAGTGCTTCTCGTGCTTGGCCCAGCCGGGATCGGAAGCATCTGAGTCAAAGAGCAAAAGAGAGAGAGAGAGAGAGAGAGAAATAAAAAAGAAGAAAAAATAAATCACAAAATAATATGACTGCAAATGAAGCAAAAAAGACTCTCAATTCGAGCGGAGCGCTACCTTCGTCGGCAAACTCGCCACGATGTTGCGGCACTGGTGTGTTCTCGGACGCGTCCACTGCAAAAGGGAAGTGGAGTTGCGTTTAATCTGGAGGTTTCAAAGTATATCACATTTTTTGGTGGTTTACACTCCTCCTTTGAAATTCCCGTCTCCTGAAGCGCAATACGCTCGCGCTCTGTCGCAGCACGATCCTCATCTGTGATGACCTTCTCTTCGGCCAGCGCGACCTCGGGAATGTCATCGGGCAGCGGCAGCATTGGGCTTTTGGCTTCGACGTGGGGAGTCGCAGCCATCATCGACGCCGTGCGCGCTCGCTCCTGCACAAACTCATCGTGCTCGTCGGGAATGTAGAACATGGTCTCCTCCTCATGACCTGCAATGAAGCTGCAGACGGAAAAGAGCCCGGAATCAGGCAGGGGAGAGCGAGAGGGCGAGGGAGGGACACACTCTTGGTGCGGCACTCACCTGGGCCGGTGCGCGCCCGGTGTCACTGGCTCAATGAGATCAGGGTCGTCCATGGTGCACAGGAAAGGCGCGAATGAACTAAAAACTAATGAAGTGTTTGGTGTTTTTACTTTTTTCTTTCATTTTCCAATCATTATTAATTTTATTAATTGATATCATTGCGATTGTCTCACTGGGTAGCGACGACACATCATTCTGACCTGCCACTGGTCTGAGTGTTCTCCCATGTTCATTAATAAATGGGGTAGACTTCAAGTCGAGAATGTCCCGAAAGAAACCCATAGACCCACTGAATAAACTGATACCAGATACACTCATGGTATTACACTGAGTGTGACTGTTCAGTCATCAGTGTCTCAGTGTCTCACTGAATCACTTACTTCTGATAAATATGAGTGAGTCTCACAACTCACACTCCGTCAATCAGTCACAACTCGGAACTCCCATCTCATTCAGTCACTCAGTCACTCTTTTTTTTTTTTCAATTGACCTGTCATCTGCTCTGGGACGCGCACCGCCACTTTGACTCTTGCCATGTCGCATGAACAGTCCAACTCCACTGAGCCGTCTATGAGCGCCGTCATGGAAATGTTGTTGGTACGAACTTGCCAAAAAAAAAAAAATTGCGCCGCGTGAAATTCTGTCATCGCCCACGGATGCTCACCTGCTGCCTTGGTCGTCTGTAGGAGCTCACGGGCATCATCCGGTGTGGAGTGTGCCACGGCGGCCATACATTCCGCGGTTCGGTATGCAAAACAGTGCGTTTTGGGTAGAGGAGCGCAACTCAGTGTGCGAACCCCCCTTTTTTCGTGCAGGAACTCGTTGCATTCTTGCTGCGCACGACCATTGCCGAGTCGCAGGAGGAGGCGCTCTCGTTCGCCAGCACCCTGCTGAAAGCGAACATGTTCAATGCCGTGGCGCCCGGCAAGCAGGCGGTGGGCGCCAGCGCTCCCTTCAGCGCCAACTCGCAGAAGTACCGCCTCACCGGCCTCGACTCCTCCAAGTTTGTCACCTTCTCTCGCGAGCCACACACTGGGTCGTCCGTTCAAGTGAGTGGGGAGAGGGGGGGTGTGTTTGTTTTTAGCTGAAACTGAACTTGTGTGTGTTTTTGTGAATGTAGATTCGCCACTTTAGCAACGTCGTGCACATTGACCGAGTTGCCGTCCACGGAGGCGGACAGATCCCCTACCTATTTGTGCACGAAAACAACTTTGCGGACCAGCCGCGCTGCGGCTGTCTTGCCCAAATACTCACGGTGGAAGAGGGCTCACTCGTTCGCCATGGCCTCACCTTTACTCTCACACAGCCGCGATCGCTCTTTTTTGCGCCCGCCCTCTACGACCACGAAGACCTCAAGCAACTTGTCAGTTCGCGGTTTCGTCGCACGCTCCTCTGCGCCCCCGCCATCGAGCCCCTCTGTTTTGACTGTACCGTTGGCGAACACGTCATCCAGCGACTCGCCACTCTCCCGCGTTTCTACCCGCTCGGTCGCAAGAACCGTTTCCTTCCAAGCCTCCGAGCGCGTCATCGCAAGGAGTCCAGTTGCCCCGCCACGACCATGCTCCGTCGTGTCAGCGACAACTTTCGCGGTGGAGGCACCGACTTGCACCGCGACTCCTCCGACTCCGCTGCCCACCGCGACTCGTCCGTCTCACAATCGCCCACAACCTCATCTTCACCACCGCCACCATCACAACCACCCCACGACACAAGGGACAGTGGCTTTGGCGGTAGCAACAGCGAGTTGTCGTCCACATCGCCGCGCGAGCTCTCTGCAACCGCGACGCACACCGACGAATCGATAAGCCACGAGAGCTCACTCAACGAAGGTGAAGATGAAGACGATGAGCTGGGCGCGAGTCGTCCACCCTCGCCTATTGAGCGCCGAGGCACCGGCACGAGTGTCACGTCGTCGACGGCGACATCGTTGCTCCCGGTCCTTCCACGAGACATGGGCACGCGTCGTACGCTGCTGCGCTTTCTGACTGAGCGATTCAGACGCAAGGCGAAGAAGCAGCAAGAGGCAGGCGATGCAAATGATGTCGACGATGACGATGACGTAGACGACGCGTTTGCGCCCGAGATTATGACTAATGAGGATGACGGCACACTCGAAGCGGCCGCTGTGTCTGCGCCCGTTGGAATGAGCTCCAAGGATTACAAGCACTACCGCAAAGAGGGCTGGATCCACGTCACATGGAAGTACCACCTCATTGATGAGACGGGCACCAACCATGCCGACATTTCCTTTACCTCGCGCGTCGTCCGCGACCCTCTCCCTCCGCCCTGTACCAATTGTCTGGAGAAGCGCGCTCGGAACCGTGCTATGAACGCTCGCTCCCTCTCTCACAACAGCAGCACACAGGCCACACTGCCCTCGGCCAATCGCACTCAGACGTGCAGTTTGACTGGACTCATGAAGCGTGGACTGGCGACCGCCTCGTCGACGTCCGTGCCCTCGATAGCCGCCCAAGTGCTACGACCAAAGTGGAAGACGCACTTCACTGCGCAGATTGAGGCGCGTAACTATGCGCAGACGACGCTGTTTGAAGGGCTGGTCAACATGCAGGAGCGACTAATGGCACAGTGGCGGAACAAACAGCATCAGTTGAGTGCGGGCGTCGAGTCGAGTGTGGCGTTTTCGGAGGGATCGAGTACGGGAGAGGAGAGTCAGGCGAGTGCGCCTAGCAATGGTCGCTCTGGCGGGGGAGGAAGGAAGACTGCGCGTAGCTGGATACGCCCCGAGGAGCTCATGACGCTCAAGCGACGTGTGTTATCGATGAAGGACGGGACCAAACTGCGACGAGTGGGGTACATTGAGTCGTTCGATGGGCTGCGATTACTCTACCATGCGTTTGAGCAGCGCAACCGCCCTCAGGCGAGTGCCAATGTAGTCTTGGTGTCGTCCATTGCTGTGGGCTTCGATTGGCTCCTGCCGACGGCCGAGGAGCTCGCAGGCGACCACAACTTCAATGTGTACTTGCTGATGCTGCGGGGCCATGGAGGCAGCGAGGGCCCACCGGGCTTCACGCCGTCCAAGCAGGCGTTGCTGTACGACATCCGGTCGTTGGTGCGCCACGTCAAGTGGAATGTGGCGGGTGAGAGTAGTGGAAGCACTGAGCCCGGACGGACACTGCCTCTCTTTGTTGCGGGGCATTCGAGTGGCGCGTCGCTTGTGTTTCGCTATGGTGTGTGGCCTGAACGCGAGCCCGTGGACGGGTACACCATTGCGGCGCCGTATTTCAAGGAGTTCCTGTTCGACGATAAGAAGACGCAGACGACGGCGGACAAGCTGTTGATTCGTATCAACAAGCTGTCGCATGGGCATTTGCTGGGCAACGTATCCCTCGTGGACGTGCGCAAGAAGTATCAGCAGGAGATTGGTGGTGGTGGTGGCAGTGGTGGTGCTGCTGCTGGCAAGGGTGAACTTGACCTGGGCGACTTCCCGCACCAGCTGTCTGTCAATCTGGTTGCGGCCATCATGGTCCACAATGTCGCAGACAAGTTTATGCGTCTCGACCGCCGCTTTGCTCTTATCCTCGCCGAGGACGACGAGTTCTTTGACGCGCAGGCACTCGCCGCCGTCGCGCGTCGCTCGCCCGTCTCCAGCAAGACCGTTGAGATTGTGGAGGGAACCACTCAACTGAGCATTTTGCCTCAATTTGCCGAATTGCTCGCCCAGTGGATCCGCTCTTCGATCAAGTAGCCGCATTTTGTTTTTGTTGTTTTGTTTTTGATGAGGATGATTGAAATGTACATATTATTATTATTATTTTATTATCATAATTATTTTTCGTTTTTCAACTTGTATCCATGGGAGAGCGAGTGGAGTCCGCTGTGTCCTCTGCTGCTACTGCCACTGTCTCTTCGTCGTGTGCTTCCGCCTCTTCTTCAAGCTCACTCATGAGCTCCATAGCCGTGTGAAGAAGCACGTGGAATTGCTTTTTACGCAGTTCAATGAGCCCTTGGACGCGAGCGCGGTCTTGAATGAGCGCGTCAATTTCGCCCTTGAGCGTCTCCAACTGTGAGTTGCTCTCGGCGCGCGGCGTCACCTAATCCAGGGCGGCGCATTGAGGGATCACTTGGAGGAGCGTGGTGTCTTCTACCTTGTCAATGGCGCAGGCAAGGGCGTGGTACTCCTCGCGATTTGCTCGATGTTTCTTCTCCGTGTCGAGCAAGCCTCGTTCGGCGACAATCGCCTCTTCAGTCTGTGCTATTTGTTGCTCTGTGCGCCGCCGGAGGAGGAGAGGAGCAGGAGGGGAAAGAGGGGTGAGTGTGCGAAAGAGGGAGAGCGAGCGAGCGTGCGTGTGTGCAGCGTACCGATCGAGCTGAGTGTCGCCGTGTACGATTTGATTTCTTCGCGGTTCGCGTCGTCCGCCAGGGCTGTTCGCGTCGTTGCAAACGCCATGGCGCGGATGGTGGACTTCATTTTGGCAAGGGCTGCATCACTATGGGATGGAACGGGTGGACGGTCACAATCGCGCGAGCAATGGGCCGTTTTATTGGCGCACGTACTCAGAGTCAGAAGCGAAACAAAACTTGTGGAAATCTTTGATCGCCGAGTTGATGGCGCGCTCGTTGAGCAGCAGACGCTGCTGAAGGATTTCCTCCACAGCGGCGGCTACACACGCAAACAAGGGGTGAGTGACGGAGAGAAAGAATCCAAAGTTTACCAGACATAATAATTATTATGTTTTACTGTATTAGAAAAAAAGTGAGTGACTGTCCAACGATCAACGATAAATGAAAGAAACGGAAAATGAATAATATGATATGATCGCTTGAAGTGTTTTATTTGAAGATGAGATGGGGATGAGTATCACCCAGAGTCAAAAGAAGATCGCCAAAGAGAGAGTTTGCCCAGGCGAACCAGGGACGAGTGTAGTCATTGGCATTGTCACGATTGAATGATTCGTGCATGAAATACGTTCCAGCCGTCGAGTTTTTCAAGTTTTCAAGGCAATCCATGATCTCCTACACACACACACACACACACACACACACACACACACAAAAGAAACCAATGGCCAATGAGCAAGCATTCAAAAACAACGAGAGAGTACCTGATCAGATTGAGCAGTAAAGGCGCGCATCGCAATGGCCATGGGCCAGACATACGGAACGCCGTTGTGAGGTCCGCCAATGCCACTGCCGGCTGAGCCATGGAAAAACCAGGGGTTGGATGGACTCAGAAGGAACCGACGCGTTGCCTGGTACACTGAGTCATTGGCTGTGCAAGCCCATGAAAGTAAGTATCAGTGAGTGACGGGGAGTGAGTTCGAGTGCCAGTGAGTAGTAAGTAAGTGAGTGAAAAACAGGTGTAAGTGAGTAAAAGAGAAGTGTGAGTGACAGATAGTGAGTCAGTCAGTGAGAGAGTCGGTGAGTGACGGACAGTGAGTGAGTCAGAATAGTGACAGAGAGTGAGTGAGTGACAGACAGTGAGTGAGTGAGACGATGAGTGACGGACAGTGAGTGAGTCGGTGAGTGACAGACAGTGAGTGAGTGAGTCGGTGAGTGACAGACAGTGAGTTAGTGAGTGAGTGAGTGACAGACAGTGAGTGAGTGAGTCGATGAGTGACGGACAGTGAGTGAGTCGGTGAGTGACAGACAGTGAGTGAGAAGGGGAGTGCGGAAAAAAGAGTGACAGGGTGTGAGCGAGTGACAGTGACAGACTGACAGTCAATGGTGTACCGTTGAGATAGCCCAAGTAAGGGAAAGAGAGTAGAGAGGGAATGTTTGCGTCGTCCATAAAGACCGCATTGCCAAACCCATCCACCTCATACGCATAAATCGTCCTGTACAAAGTACGACAAAAAGTGGTTGTGTCAGTCTCCCTCTCACAGAATCACTCTCTGTCTCTATGAATGCGATATGTTTTGTGACGCATCTGTACCCGGCAGTCGGGTGTGTAAGAATGGCGTGTGCTCTAATGGCCGCATCAACTTCTGCGGCGAGTGTCTCTGCCTCCTGCGCAAGAGCGCTTTGCGTGAGTTTGCGCAGGAGAGGCGCAATGGCACGCAGTTCGACGACCGCCATGGCATTGGAGGGAACAAGAAAGGCATAGATGCAGGCATCGTCGCTGCCACGGAAGGCGCTTTTGATCATGCCGGTGTGGCGCGAAGGGAAGCCACGACCGTGCGAGAGGGTGTCCGTTGGTTGTTGTGTCGATCGTTGGAAGCGGTACACTGGGCCACCGTGTGCGTCCTCCTCGGCCGTGTCCCGTTGCTCCGTGCGCATTGTCGTGATAATCGTGTCCACTGCTTGCACCCACTCCGAAGTGAACGGTGTCATGTCCCCCGTCGCTTCGTAGTAGCGACGGGATAGCTTGAGCACGGCACAGAGCGAATCGAGTTCGTACTTGCGTTCAAAGATGCGCTCGTTCATCGCGTTGACGCGGGCACCCAGGTACGACGGTGCCGACGTACTGTCGTCAAGATGCTGGCTCTCGGCACCGCAGTTGTCGGGGGTGAAGGCGTTTGCGTATGCGTCGATGAGAACGGAGTGCACTTGGCGCGCAATCACTCCACGAAACAGCGTCTGCAGCTGCGTGTCGCCCGACGCATAGCGAAGGTACGGTAGAACCTGATTCATCGAATCGCGTAGCCACGAGGCCGGAATGTCGCCTGGGAGAAGAGAGAGACAGAGAGAGACAGAGAGAGACAGAGTCAAACGAAGGACTTTGCTTTTCGACCACCACCGTACCAGTGATGATGAATGCATCGCTCCCATCGTCGGCACAATACCACACCGTGGTGTCAAGCGTATTGGGAAGCGTCTGCGAAAACATCTTGGCCAGATCAGCATCCTTCATTTTGGCGGTGAACGTTTCAATGGCATTGTCAACAATGGCCGACTTGAACCGCCGCACGTTGGGTGCAGGACGCCCGGAACTCTGTGGCGGGAAGTTGTTTGACGGTCTGGGCAAGCAATCGCCGCGTCCATGGGTCACTTGAGCGACCAGTCCAACGAGGACGAGTGAAGCGATCAGGCGCATGAATAAAACTGAATTCATTTCGATATTCAATAATAGTATTATTTCTTTATAATTATATTTGTATAATATAACTATATTATAGTCTTGTTTTTGACACTGAGGTGAGTGGGGTCTGACTTCAGAGTACATCTCTTGATTCTCAAATTATTTTTCTTGTTATTATTATTACAACCATATAAATATACACATTGTACATTATCATCGCTCACGAACTTCCATTAAGCGTTGCGTAAATAATCCGCGCATGCTCCGCGTTGATGGACGGTACATTCGCGGTGATTTCGTCGGCAGTCGCACCGGCAAGACGCGCAATCGACTTGAACGCCCCCAACAGTAGACGAGCCTTCTTGGTGCCCACATTCGGAACTATAGTACATCATACAAAACTATTCTCACAAAAATGCACCGCACTATCATCTGCTCCCCGTTCCTTACGCGACTCAAACGCCGCCAACACTGCCTCGTCGAGAGGCTTTGCCTTGACAACCACTGTGCGTGTCTTGGTTCCGTTCTACGCAACAACAGATCAAGGGGCCTCCCATCATGACTCTGGGTCTCTGGCTTCGTGAGCCACATAGTATTATGCGTGATGTTACCATGGTAAAATTAACATAACGTGCAACTTCGTCCATGGACGTCACAGGTAGGACAGTCATTCCACCTATATCAACAATGAAATAGTACCAAACATCAAACAAGGTGATTGTCTTGCATACGCTCAATGGTAAGCGGCGGCTGCAGCTGCTCCAGGAAACGATGGGTCAGACGACCATACTTGCAGAAGACGACAACCTGACGCGAGTCGCAGCGGTGCGCCGTCACGACGCAACTCAGACGCGCTACGAGCTCGCTCGCAGTGCGCTCCAGAAGCACTGCTTCACTCAAGACAACGCACACCGTGTCCGGCACGGGAACAACCACCTCAAACGGAAGGCTGTCAAGCGCTTCGTCCAGCTGGATGGCGACGTTGGCTACGGAGGGGAGAGTGGCGAGTGAGGGAAAAGTATTTCATTCAATTTCACCTTTGGCGAGAGCCCTGTGTAGCGGCTGGCCACTTATTCTTGCTGGCACAGTGCACTTTCCAACAATGGTGGTGAATTTCATACTATGCGAAGCGAATGAGAAGACTTATTAAAAAAAATGAATACAAATTACAATCAACCATTCTGATCACTTACAATATTCAAAACTATTCCTATGCACGCCTTACGACTGATCGCAACGTGCCTTGTCGTGGTGTCTACTGCCCACACGGCAATGGCTCTGCACGAAGATCAGGCGGGAGTGTACGACTGGCACCAGCAGTACGTGGGCCACATCCACACCGCCGTGGTACGCCCCGCGCCGCCTCTTCCCTGCATCGTCCGTGTTCGTGTCCAACCCTCCCTCCTCTCTTTCTCACCATGCCGTGTGCCGCCGTCACTTCGTCTTTTTTTTTTTTTTTTTTTTTTTTTTTTTTTTTTTTTGTTGGTTTTTTTTGATACTCATCCTGTCCTCTTCTGATCGCCCACGTAGTCTCTCGACGACGGCTCACTTGTAGTCGGAAGCTCGTTTGCGGTGAGCAAGCTCGATGGGCACACAGGAGAGGTGGTGTGGCGCCAAGTGGTCGACGGCGAGAGCGACGGTGGCGTACACACGCTGGTCGGCGCGAGCAGCAAAAGCGCCATTTCGCTGTCACGTTCGGGGCGCTTTGTGCGTCGCTGGAAGCCAAGCGGCGCCCTTGCGTGGGAGTCAGTGATGCCATCGACTTGTGAAGGGGGTGGTGTTGCGGTGCGCGTCGTCGCCAAGGATACGACGGTCGTTCAGGTCGGTCGATGTGTTCGGGCGATCGACACGTCGTCGGGCAAGACACGCTGGGACGTGTCCATTGCGTCGCCGCGGGATCAAGACGCCGCTGCCGCCCTTGTCGAGAAGTGCACCGAGGTTGCTGGGGTGTACGCGACGGAAGATCGCATTGCCCTTGCCTGCACCACCATTGGTGCCAAGGGTGTCGTGTTGGCGCTGCTTTCTCGTGTCGATGGCACACCCGTGTCGTCCGAGTGGCTCGAGGCACCTCTCGGCCTCCGCGCCGGTATTGTGTTCACTGAAGATGGTGCGCTCATTGCACAAGGGGGTGCACGTGCAGAGTTGTTGGCAGCGCGCGTTTCGGGCGCCACACGCACTTTCGCTGGCGTACCGACGTCGCAGTTGCTGCGCGACACCGCCTGTGCCTCCTCATCCCCGTCGTGCACCGAGAGCAGCTGTACTGTACAATTGGTCGCCGGTCCGGGTACCAACCTCTTTACGGTGCGTCTTCCGGGCGCGCGCTCGTGCTCGCTCATCGTCAAGCCTTTCTTTGACGGCAACACTTTCACGGTGGTGAGCGCCTTTGCTCAAGGCGGCGCCTCGGCGGCCCTGGGCGACACAGAGTTTGTCCACGTTGATGGTGCGTGCAGTCGCGCAACGCGCTACAACCGCGTGACGGGCCGACCTGTATCGTCGACATCGTCGTCGTCGTCGTCGTCGTCATCTGAGAGTGAGCTCTCCGGCTCGCGCACCACCTCGTTCGTCTCGGTTGTGTCCATGAGCACGACCAAACTCAGACTTGTGTGCGTCACCAACGACTGGATGGTACACATGCTTGATGTGAGCTCAACAAAAGAGGAGGAGGGCAGCAGCCGAAGCGTCCAAGTTGACTGGTCGCGCGACGAAGCCCTCAGCCGCGTTCTCTTTGCCGAGTTTGTCGATCCGACGGTGCGTGGCAGTGTCTTCCAGACCCTCGAACACGAGTTTGGCATTAGCGGCGACCCTTCTGCCTCCATTGTGGGCGAGTTTGTGGCTCGCATTACTGGCCAGGTGGAGGGCCTTGTGCGTCTTTTTGGCGCGGGCGGCAGCAGTAGCAGTGGCAGTGACGAAGAGTTTGCACGCGACGCTTACGGCACGCGCAAGGCCGTGGTAGTGGCCACCGCATCGGGTCGAGTGTACGCACTGCATTCGCTGACGGGTGCCGTTCTGTGGGTCTTTGACATGGGTTTGGTTGAGCCGCAAGGCATGTATCTGCAGCGCACCACGAATCACGGTAGTGCCCTTGTGACCTTGGTGGTGCGTGAGACGATGGGCGCCCGTCGTTGGCGTGTTGTGATCATCGATGGGCTCACTGGTATGGAGATACACACCAGTGACCCGACGACAGCGCTGCCGTTGGCGGACAACGACAAGAATGGTAATGTGGGTGAGCAGAAGGCACTTGCCGGAACCCCCCTCGCGTACCGTGTTGAACAGGCAGTGCTCCTGTCGAGTCATGACACTGCTGGCATTGCCCCACTCCTGCTGCTGGGCGACGATGGTCTGGCGCGCGTGATCCCCAACACGGCCGCGGCGCGCGACGTCGTCGAGAATGGTGTGGCCGTGTACGCGTTTGCAATGGAACAGGATGGTCGTCGTGTGGCCGGTGTGCGTGTGGGCGCGTGGGACGGCGCGACGGGATTTGCGCTCGAGGACACTTGGTCCATGCGCTTTCCCGGCCAGGAGACCTCCATTGCGGTGCGGGCACCTCATGAGCGTGTGAGCACAGTAGGACGGGTGCTTGGCGATCGTAATGTTCTCTACAAATACCTCAACACTAACATGGTTGCGTTTGCAACGGTGAGCGAGACGAGTGCGGATGGAACGACAACGAGTGACGTGACGGTGTACGTGGTGGACGTCGTTAAGGGCACGCTGCTGCATCGTGCTGTGATTTCAGGGGGCGCGGCACCTGTGCGTCTTGTGCAAAGCGAGAACTGGCTGGTGTGCACCTACTTCCATGGGGGCCGACACACAGCCGAGGCGGCTGTGTGGGAACTGTTTGCACCGCGCAAGATGGTCGAGCAGGAGCACGTGAGCTCCTTCCAGCACACCGTACCGCAAACCAACTATACGCAGTCGTTCCTGCTGGGCACTCGTGTACGTGCCATCGGTGTGACCACGACACACGGCGGACTTGCTGGCAAGGCGGTTCTCTTGGGGCTCGTTGACGGACGTGTTCTCGCTGTGCCCAAGAGTGTGCTGGACCCGCGTCGCCCGCTCGACCCGCCCACTCCCGAGCAGACTGAAGAGCTCCTTGTTCAGTATCATCCTCTTGTGCCCGTTCATCCGGCTCAGGTTCTCAATTACAATCAGACGGTAAGGATACTGTATGTTTGGTGGTGCGACTGTAACTGTACGTTTACTTTGACGCTTTGTTTTCATGTACAGGTGACTGGACTGCGGCACATTTTCACGGCTCCCACCAGTCTCGAGAGCACATGTCTCGTGTTTGCAGTGGGTCATGATCTTTTTCTCACTCGGTATTCAAATAAAGAGAGAGAAAGAAGGAGAGAAATACCAAAATCAAGAGGGAACATAGTGAGAGAGATACACACACACAGACGTATTAATATATTAATAATAATAATAATAATTTTATTTCGTATTTTACTGTAGCTCGAGACCCGCCGGTTCCTTTGACGTACTCAGCGAAGAGTTCAACAAGCCGCTTCTGGTGCTGATGACGCTGGCACTGGTGGGCTCCACCGTCGCCACGTGGGTGTGGCAGCAACGTGTTCGTCTCGCCCGCCAGTGGAAGTAAAAATAAAAAGGTATTATGATTTGTATTCGTTCATGATTGATAGAAAAGAAGACATAAGAACGAACAAAATAATCGACCTGTCAGTCATGTATGTAGTCTACTTAGAAACGAAGCGTGATGAGTAGAAGTGGAACTTTTTCATAATAGTTATATTGAAAATACAAAAAGAACAGAACAAGATTACTCGCCCCAACGATCGACAATCAGCTGGATGGCACGCGCAGCAATGGACGAGGCATCCTTGGTGAGAATGAATCCGGCGTGACGTTCGAGCGATTCAAAGAAAGAGTCAAAGTAGCTAAGGTTAGGCAGACCCGTCTGTTCATCGGCGGCCCGCCAGAGGTCGCCAAAGCCATGGAAGCGCTCGGGGAAGGTGAGGTATTCGCTGACAAGCGCCTCAATCTGTTTCCAGGCCATTGCAACAGGTGCTTCTTCTTCGACAACTTGCGTTGACCAGTCGAGTGTCATGACAGAAACGACGGCGGTGCGTGAGACGACGGGTGCGCTCTGCCTCGGCACCTCGTCACACTCTGTCTTTGTGCCAACCTCCATAGCCACAACACCCAGACCCTCTTGACCAACGTCAGGCGCTCCCCCATTCACTCCCTCCTCCTCCTCCTCCTTCGATAACATTACATTCTCTGCCACCGTCACCTTCTCCTCCATCTTAGTCGCCTCCCCTTCACTTGTCCCCCTCTCCATTGCCTTTAAAACGTCCCCTTCACCCATTTTCCCCTCCTCCTCCTCCTCCTTTATCGCCTCCCTCGCTACTCTCTCCTCCTCCTCCTCCTCATCCTCCTCCTCCTCCTTCATTGCTTCCCTCTCCTTCCCTACATCTTCTTCCAGGCCCTTCGTTGCCTGCCCTTCTCCCTCCCTATCCACCAGTGGCACAGCTGCCCGTGCAACATGAAACGCATTCACCACACTCGCCACACTCGGCATATCCACATCGTACGGGCCCACGATCAGTCCCACAAATGGCGGAACAGCACACTCCTCGTCGCGAAACAAAACCTAGCAAAAAAAAAAAAAAAAAAAAAAAAAAAAAAACACATACACACACAGACGTTTTAGTCGATCGCTCTGTCGCACATCCGTCGCCTCTCACCTGATAGTTATTCTGATTTTCAGCATCACGTGAGCTGGGCACGGGCGGGAAGGTAGGGTGAGAGTGGTACCAGCCGACGACGCGCATGTGGCGCGCCCCAATGGTCTCGGTGATTTCAACCTGTGCCTCGGGGTCCATCTCGACGTTGATACTGCCCTCGTTGCAGTCCATGCGGAGCGCCTTGGCTGGGAACGCCTCGAGGATGATCAGATGTTGTGCAATGGGGTCCCAAAGACCACCGAGCAGACCAATGATTTCGGTGTGTGCGAGATGCGCGTGAAAGTCCATGACAAGGAGCGCTGTTGCGGCGACGTCAATGGTGAAGGGCTGCTTGCCAAAAACCTCACTGCCGGGGGTGCCGTAGCGCGCGCAGCGCAGCAGCTGATGGGGGTTGTGGACGGCGTCGTTGAGACGCACATAATCGCTTGTGGTCTGGTGTTTGAGACGCGAGGAAGATGAGGAAGGTGCAGTGGCAGAGGTGGCAGAAGTACTGTTGGGCGCGATGTTGGACAAGGAGTGCTGTGAGTGCTCTGAGTGCAACAATGAGTCGGGTTGGGTTTGCGAATCGTCTCGAATCGACTCGACCGGCTCCATAACAGCCTCGTCAAAGATGCTCGGTTCGTCTGATGCGGCGAGTGCAAGCATGGCGGCCATGTCACTGGACGAGGCTGCCCGACCTCGGCGCAGACGCGACTTGGCATACGATGAGCGCTCAGTCGCCTCAGCGGCCGCATCGCCCACACCCCGTGACAAGTAAGTGTTCACTGCATTCGCCGATGTCTCGTGACCCGACTCAATCTGATCCAGCAACAAGGCGGTCACCAAGGGAGGCAAACAGGCATGTGAGAAGGAGCGCTGTGGCGCAGATAGTGCCGGTGTGGCAGCAGAAAAGGGAGAGCGACCCCCTTGGGAGGATGAGGCAAAGCCACGCAGCGCCTTGGTGCTGCTTCCAAGGCAAACAGACGACAGGGACCGTTCGCTCAGGTCCAATTGCGCCTCTTGCAAACGTAACCGATTGGACTCTGGCAAGAGGAAACGGATGGAGCATGAGATGATTGACACAAAAAAAAATGATTAGTAATTTATTGCAGTACCGTTTCTCTGAGCGATGCTCAAAACAGATCTATGAGAGAGATCCAGCGGCTTTCCACTTGTGGTGTAGCCACTTCCAGACTCAAGAACCTACACAAAGTGAACAAGAGAGGTTAGGAAGGGAAGGAGAGGTTGGAGGGAGAAAGAACCAAAGTGAGAGTGAGAGATAGACAGTGAGAAAGAGAGGGAGAAAGGAGAAAAGAAAGAACCAAGTGAGAGAGAGAAGGGAGAAAGAAACAAAGTGATAGAGAGTAGGGAGAAAGAAACAAAGTGATAGAGAGAAAGAGACAGAGAGAGACAGAGAGAGAGGGAGAGAAGAATGGAAAATAAGTGAACAATGCGTCTGTTGAGAATGTACTTTTGGTGGGAGTGGAGTGCGCTTGAACCACATTTCAATGAGGACTCTGGCCGCATAGGAGCGCACCGCGTCGGGTTTTCGTCCTGGAAACTGCAAAGCAATGGCTTTCCAGTCGCGGCCGTGTGCAGCAAGACCCGCTTGAAAGCGCTCTGCCTCATCCGCAGTCCAACGCTTCGCTTCTAAATGAACAAGAGGGGACATGTCAAAAGAGATGGAGACACAGACAGAGAGAGACAGAGAGACAGAGACAGAGACAGAAAAAGAGCCACGACGGACGGTTGGATGGTGTACAGCCGTACCTTTGGGAGTGGTCGATGGCTCGGTGCGCCGCTTCTACAAGCGCACGACGAGAGTGTCACACAAAAAGACACATAAGACTCGAAAAATGACATTACCTTCTTCTTGACACGACGAACTTCCCCCCCATCGTAGTCATCGGCAGGCTCCATATGATCTGCCAGCCACATCGAGTCACCCGCAGCGAGATTCTCGCCGCTACGGTAGAACAGAGAAAGGAGAGTGAGATGCGAAACATTTCAATTTCGCCACAAACCTCATCTTGATATTAACAGCTTGCTGGAGCACGATGGTACGTTGGCTACAACACAATGAAAGGTACAGCAGGAAAAGAGAGTGTGTGTGTGTGTGAAAGATCAAAAAGTAGAACAGAAAAAGAATTGGTAGTATTTGGTACTTGAGTGAGTTGAGTCTTAACTAAGTTGAGTGTCAACTCACTGTCAAATACACAAAACAGTATTAAATCATGATGGTTTCACAACCTAGTCTACTGTCTAGGACTCATCTCTAAGACCGACAATTGTCTTCCTAATACCAAACTAACTTGTTTATATAAACGTCCTTTGTACAAAAAAATAGAAATAAAAAATGATACTCATCATATGGAGAAAAGCGACGGCTGACTTGTCTGGGAGGAGAGAGCAGGCACCTTGCGACCGGAATCGTCGAGGGTGAGCTCTGAAAGGTGTCCACCAAGACTGGGCGAGTCGGTTTGAACGGCGTTGCCATTCGCGTCGACTACAAGTGAGCCTACGCCACTGTCGTCACTGTCATGACTACCGCCCGAGCGAGGCAGAGACCGCCGTGAGGGCGACTTTGCCGAGGGCGACGGTGTTGTAGCGGCGGCGGCGGCGGCAAGCACGGCAGCTTGATCGACTTGGGCAGTTGCATTGTCGGGGAAGACGGGAGGGAAGAGGGGCGGCCCTTGCTGTGACGTGGTGACGGCAGGAGTCGCGGAGGGAGAGAGGGCGGCTGTCGAGACGGAGGATGACGAGAACGAGAAGGGCAAGGGCGACACAACAGGCGACGGGGAAAACGCAAGCGACCGACGCGACGCCAAAGACGAGCTGCCCAATGAGAAGCACATCAAGGGAGGGGGTGCGGCCGTGCTGGCTGTCACGCTGCTGCTGCTGCTGCTGCTGCTGCTGCTGCTGCTGGTCGTGGCGGCTGGCGATGCGGGTGCGACCGGCATATGTGACATTGCAACAGGTCCGGCAGTGGTAGCGGTAGCGGTGGCGTTACTCGTCCGATCACTAGAAGTAGTAATGGGAAAGGCAGGGGCAGTGGTGGGTGCCGAGTCGTAGTCGGGGGTCTGGGGCACGCGGTTTTGTGGGGCCGAGATGAGACCTTCGCTGACGAGTTCTCGCTCGAGCTCAATGAGCTGCTGCATAAAGTTGATGTTGGGCGATGAGTGAGGGCGGGCCTGCCGCACCTGGGCGTACGCGGTGTTGAGGTCGACGCCGCACGTGCGCATAATATAGGCAATGGTGAGGGTGACAGAGCGGGAAATGCCCCCGCGACAGTGCACGAGCACCTTGCCGCCTTGGACGCGAATGGATTCGATAAAGTCTACGGCCTCCTGCACGTACGGCAACACCTCTTGAGTCATGTTGTCGCACAAGTCAAGTTGCTTCAGCTGGAAGGGACACGAGTCGCGATGACATTCACGCGCGCAATTGAGGATGCCCGTTACGCCGTGGTCCAGTAGCATCTCGGTGTTGTGGGCGTTCTCGCGGTTGCCAATAAAGAGGTGAGGAAGGATTTCCGACATGGGACCGTGCAGGTCGACGACGGGAGTCTCAGGTCGACGACACATATGGGCGGTCGGAAGACTCGCATATCCCCCAAGTCGTCCCGACGCTGCGACCGTTACCCTTCGACCTTGTAGTTGCGCTTGCGATGCCTGCTGGCTCACATTGTGCTGCTGTTGCTGTTGATGTTGAAGATGCGATTGCAGCACAGTGGAGGAGGGCGGCAGAGGCAACGTGAGTGACGCCGACCGAATTGGCTGGGTCGAGTTGTCCACTTCGCCACTGCTTGACATGCGAACCGGCAGCATAATTCGCCCCATCGGTTGTCCTACGGACACCCCTGGTGTCGGGGGACCCCCCGACGGAGCGGCACATGCAGCTGGGCCGTGCGCGGGCACACACAGATGCTCAAAACTCCTTCGAAATGCTTGAAGTCCACCTGGAAAAGCAGACACGCGTCGCGCGATCAGATTGGCACATTTCCTCTCGGATGCCTTCAGTGACATAACAAAAAAAAGCCACCAAACAGGATGGGGGGAGCGAAGAGAAAGAAAAAAAATGACATACGCAATCCCACGAAAGAAAGAAAGCGAAAAAAAAAACCTCATCAAAATTCTATAGATAGATAGAATGAGATGGCACACACGCGGCGATGCACGCACACACACACACATGCATACATACACACGCCCGTACGAGACGAGGCAGTGCACAGTGACAACGATCCGCAGAATGGGAATGTTTCGCAGTGATTTTGCCAGAAAACCAAGCATGAAAAACAAGTTGGAAGAAGTCGGAGAGGGCGCGAATACACAACAGGGGATCACACGTCGTACGTTGGTCGTGTTCTCAAAGCGAAAAAAGGCATTTTGACAACCCTCAACTCACAAAATGACAAAAAAGAAACCAAAAAAAACACAATGACTCAACAGCACGTGTAAAAAATCGACATCATCCACTAGGGATTGGACAAGAGTCGTAAACGTGACCAGTTCAACAGGTACTGACTCGTCAACACGTCAAAATTGTCAACCGAAAAAATAAACCACAAAAAAAAGGAAAAAAATGGTCGAGCAACTTTGAAAAAGAATATGACGCACAAGGGTGGGCACTTCACAGAGGGGTTGGTGGAAGACATATAAAAGGAGAGGTGGACGGGAAATCGCGGTAAAGGATCGTGGAAGTGGCAAGTTCGTGTCAAACAAAAAAAAGAGAGGAAAAAAGAGAAGAAAAAAAAACGGAAAAAAAGATTGGGCGAAAAAGGAGCGGAGAGACTCGTTGAAAAGCGGAGTGGGAAGGGAGTGTAATGTGAGGAGAGGGAACTGGGAAGGAAAGAAGGGAGAGGAGGGAGGAAAGGGTTGACAAGGGACGAAAAGGGGTCGAAAATAGAGAGTGAAATGTGAACCTTTGAGGTAGAACACGATGGAGCCGTGGGCTACGAGAGCCTTGAGGACGCGGCCAAGCGGCGTGTCCATGGTCTCGGCAAGCGAGTCGCTGTCGCCGTCGTCGTAGAGGACGACAGGAAGGTCGTCAAGGGCGTCGCACTCGTCGCCCGTCGCCGACGAGACAACCTCGCTGACCTTGCAGCAGCCGGTGCGAAGCCTTCTGCGCAGCAGGAAGGGGGCGACAAGCGCGACGGAATTCGGCAGGGCCAGTTCGGTGCGACTGCACCCTTGACGACAGTCTACCGCCACAAGCGGCTGTTTTTCGTTCAGGCGGTCGGCCAGCTCCGGTGCAGTGATGCACGTGGCCCGGCCTCCCGCGTCGCTTTCCATTGTTGACGTTTACAGCAAAGCGCTATTGCGTTTTTTCGTTCTTTTTTCGTTCTTTTTTGGGATTTCAAGTCTCTCTTTCACACAACACACGCACACACACACACAGAAAAAGAAATCTATTGGGCTGAAGAGGGCATTGTAACGATGGGAAATGGCGAGGGGGGGGCAGGAGGAGTCAACGAATAATTTTGGAACGTGATTGAGTATTTCTGATTTCATTTATGATGTGTTTGACGCGAGTAGCTGGCTTGCTTGCATGTTTGTTGAAGATTACAGAGGGGTAGGTTTAAGGTTTGAAGTCTACCTGTTGCCTGATCGCAATCTTAGAGAGCGGCAACGGCAGAAACGCTGTTGGGGGTACTTTCCCTTTCTTTTGATCATGGGGCCAACGGGAATTTTTGAATATTTTGAAGATCAATCAAAAAGTGGCAAAATAACAACAGATTTTGTTAACTCTAATACTCTAGAGACCTCCTTGAATCTGAGAACTGAGAAGTGAGAGAGTGACTCACTCACTGTCTGAGTGAGAGTAGTCAGAGTATTGAGACTCACTGAGACACTGAGAGAGAGAGTGAAGAAATCGATGTTGTAAGCAATATTAAAAAATAATAATAATAATAATAATAATAATTAATTATTATTATTATTATTATTATTATTATTATTATTATTATTATTATTATTATTATTATTATTATTATTATTATTATTATTATTATTATTATTATTATTATTATTATTATTATATTATTATTATTATTATTATTATTATTATTATTATTATTATTATTATTATTATTATTATTATTATTATTATTATTATTATTATTATTATTATTATTATTATTATTATTACTATTATTATTATTATTATTATTATTATTATTATTATTATTATTATTATTATTATTATTATTATTATATCGAGCGTTGTGTACTTAATGTCAAAAAAATACAAAGAGAAAAAAAGCAACACACAATGTTGCTCTCACCCTAGAGTCAGTACGAGTCATTACTTAGAGTCTAGAGTTGACAATCAGTTCCCGTTAGGCGCGCCCTGAAATTTTAAAACTCGGGTGAATCGCAACGGGGCGCGAGAAAGCCATGGTGACTGTGCACGACAGCACTGTAGCTGCGACAGTGTACGTCGCCGTCGGTGCCGGCCTGATACACAGTGCGCTGGGTCGCATTGAGACGCGCCAGGAGCGTGTGAAAAAGCTCAGGTTCAGTCGCGTGCAGGTCAGTGTGCTCCGACGGATCATTGAAAATGTCAAAGAGACAGCCATCAACACAACCCTTGTTGGAGCCGGGGTCAGTGCCGTTCGGGTAAAGTGGGCCCGTCCAAAACCCAATGCGCATCTGGGCACCCACCACCAGCTTGTGGCGCCCCATCACATACCCCCCGTCGCCGACACTCTCTCCACTCAGTCCACTTGCCAGTGGGAATTCGGTGCGCGGCGAAGTGTCATTCATTCCGCCCAGGTACGGCCAGAGATTCAGTGAGTCCAGAGCCGGCACGTTCCGACTCGGATCATCCAGGTGTCCACCCGCCACACTCACAAGTGTTGCATACTGCAAATGCGGAACAATAATAATAAAAAAGAACAAATATTTTAAGAAAATAAATAGACAATCAAAAGCTGTCAAAACAGAGAGTAAATTAATAAAAGGAAAAGAATTTGATAATAATACAAAAAAAATATTATTATTGTAATGGACTATCCTTCTTACCCAATCGGCCACATGCATAAACTGCGTGCGGGTGGTCCCGCGTGCGTGTGTGGGCAGGAACCCACCGGCCACCAATGCCGTGTTGCGCACGCCCCCTTCAAAGTCAGTGTGTTTTCCGCCTCTGTGTGGCCACGCGTTGCCACAACGTGCATTCACTCCACTCGCACCTCCGTTATCTGCCATGAAAACAAACAGTGTGTTGTCCCACATGCCACGCTCACGCAGTGCCCGTGTGACATTGGCAACAGCATCGTCAAGCACCAGCGACATGGCGTTCATCGTGCGCCGCTGCGCGTACATGGTCGACGGGAACTGCGAAAGGTACGCGTCAGGTGCCTCTTGTGGATCGTGAACGACCTGTGCCGCACAAATTAAATACACAAGAAAATGAAAGGACCAAAAGGTCTCATGTGTGAGTACAAGCTACTGTACTTGATCATGACCAACAAAAAAAAACTATTCATTATACCTGTAACGCAAGGTTGAGGTAGAGCGGCGTGTCCGTGGGGTGCTCACGGATGAGTTTTTCAGCCGCTGCGACGTACATGAGATCCCCATAGGTCCCATTCTCGCCGTAGGCTGGTGACTTTTGACGCCACAGATCAACGACGCCCTCTCCAATGGTCTGGTGCCAATGATCTTCGGCCCCCGTCAGGTAGCCAAAGTGTTCGTCGAAGCCACGCGAAATGGGCAGACGCGCAGGCGAACTTGCTCCCAAATGCCACTTTCCAATGTGCGCCGTCTTGTATCCGGCCGATTTGAGGGCTTGCGGCAACAGCCTTGTAAAATTTAGACTGGACAGGGAGACAGAGAGAGACAGAGAGACAGACAGGTAGAGAGAGAAAGAGACATAAAGAGACATAGACAGACAGAGAGACAGAGACAGAGACACATAGAAACACGCAAAGAGACAAAGAGAAAGACACAAAAACACACACAGAAAAACGCAGAGCGACACAGAGACAGAGACAAAGAGAGAAAGAGAAAACAAAGGGATGAAGTGCGTGTCAGAGTCCTGTCAAAGAGAGAGCGCGACTTGGAGATGATTGTCCCACCTTATTCCTCCGCCAACGCCCGTGTCGGCCGGGTTAATCTCATTGACATGCACGGGAAATCGACCGGTGAACAGTGAGGAGCGTGTCGGCGAGCAGAACTTGTACGTATAGTGGCGTCTGAGTGAGTGTAAGTTGTGTCAACAAACATGATCTGGTTTTTTGGCCCGGCTTCGTTCCATACAATAAGTGAACGCCGTCCGCAGCAAGCTTTTGCAATGTGGGTGTTCGCACATCCGATCCAGTGTCGTGGAGTGCGGTGTTGGACCAACCGACATCGTCGCCAATGACAAACACAATGTGTGGAGGAGAACCCCCACTGTGCGCGGACCAGGCCAGCCCGACGCACAGCAGAGTCCACACGGGCAGTCCAGTAAACACCCGATTCATCATAGGTGTACCTAGATTCTTACGAATCAATATTTAAATGTAAAATGTAAATTGTAAAAAATAATGATAATGCAGATAATCAATTCTCACTCAACCTATTCTCTAAACTCTATGCATTATTCTGTCTCCGTAGTCCGTACTTCGTACTCCGTACGGACTACGGAGTACTGCTTAGCAGTCATTTATGAATTTTGGAATCATCGCGTATTGCTTTCTTAAGCATTACTCGATAGTTTCAGGTGAAATTCAGGTCAAGTCCCTTATAAGTTATAGGGTGCGGTATGCCTCTCCTGTTGCGAAGAACGTGAGAGGGACTCAATCACTCCCTCAAGTGACTCAGACAGACAGAGAGGCGTTATTATGAGCCTCGGAGTTCCACGTACTTAGATCGAGTGCAAAAACATGACAAAAATAATACGTGTGTGTGAACAATTAATCACAAAAAAAAACAAAAAAAAATCAAGATTCGGTTCAATGTCCAGCGGAAGTCGATGCTGTTGCTGCTGCTGCTTCCTTTTGCTTCTTTTCCTCGGCCAGCTGCTTGTTGAGTGCGACACAGTCGACGGGTGCGCCGCGTCGTCGTCGCTTCGAGCCTGACTCAGGCTCACCTGAGCTCTCGTCGCCCGCGTCGGCCGGCCGTTTGAGTGGGATCGCCATAGGCGCAGACACAGTAGCAGCAGTAGCAGCGGTCGTCGTCGTCGTCGTCGTCGTCGCTGCGGCTGCAGTCTGATCAGACACTGCTTGTGGTGCATTCACTGACGTGAGCGCGGCGAGTCGTGCACGCAATGCTTCCTCCTTGGCGCGCTTGCGCTCTTGGCGCTCCGCTTTGCGCTTCTCCTCAACCTGGCGTTCCCACACAACGTCCACCGGATCGTACGCTTGCTGCGAGCCGGACGCAAGGGACTCGACGTGCGACGCGACACTCTGAGCAAAGGGGGATGTCATGCGGCCCTGGATGCAGTAGCCCCCCTCGAGCACACTAACAATGCGCCCGTCACACACCTTGTTCGCCACGAGCACAATCTGCTCGGTGAGCCAGGCGTAGTCCGGCTCGCTAATGCCAATGTAGCCGCAATTGATCGAGTCGTAGCGGTGCGCGTCAAAGCCTGCTGAGACCAAAATCAGGTCGGGCGCAAACTCGACAAGTGCGGGCAGAAGTGTGTCGCGCCAGGTGCGACGCCATCGCGACGGTTTGCTCATTTCGGGCGTGAAGCCCACATCGACAATGGGCGCACCAGTGCGGTGTGGGCCTCGCAGGCCCTGCGACTCACCTGTGCCTGGGTAAAACATGCCGGTGTGCACGGGCATTTCGGGTGCCTTGGGTCCGTAGCCATGAACACTAACAAAGAGCACGTTCTCCGAGTCGTTCTCGCCCAGCCATGGACGCCACTGCCACTGCGACAGCTGTCCCTCACACAACGGCGTGTCAATCGTGACGCGCACCTGTCGCGCACGTAACGACCGCACAATCTCCTCGGTGCCATTGCCGTGGTGCACATCAAAGTCAAGCAGTGCAACCCGACGCACACGTGCCCGATGCACGTTCAACGCATACGCACCGCCAATGGCCACATTGTTCAGCAGACAGAAGCCATGCGAGCCCGGATCGGTAGGGCCCGCCGGCACAATGCCACGTGGACCCGCATGGTGACCAGGAGGTCGAGTGGCACAAAAGGCATTGCGCACTTCGCCCGACATGACTCGGTCAATGGCGTCGCACATGGCACCCGCCGCGTACACAGCCGCCGTAAATGACTTGGCCGACACGGCCGTGTCGCCGTCCAAATGTTCCAAGTGCACCACTGTGTCACTGTCGGTGTCTTTTTCGCTGTCTTTCTCGCTGTCCATGGCAGTGTCCATGGCGCCCTCTCCTCCCGTTGCTGCTGCTTCTGTTGTTGTTGCTGCTGCTGCTGCTGCTGCTGCTGCCGTCGCCATCTCTCGTTTCTGCTCGGCAACAAGCTGAATGTACTCTGCATCCTTATCGGCAGCACGGTTAGAGGCATCCTGCAACTGACGGACATAGCCAAACTCGTGAACGCGCAAAATGTCGGCCATGGCGGCGGCACGGGGCTCGGTGAGCCATTGGGTGCGCGCGCGCACATTTCCGGTGAGAAGCGAACCCACTCCGTCGGCATAGAGCACACGAAGACGGTCGAGGTTCTCCGGTGGTGGCTCTTGCTCGCCACGGTGGTACGGCCGACAAGTGTGGTGCTGAAGACACGTCTCGTGACGCACAAGCAACGTCGGCGCAATGCTGTCCGACACCTTTCGACGTGCCTGTGCCGCCGCCGGTGTGTCACCGCGCTCGTCCAACACCGTCTCGTCGGCGTGGTTCTCCAGCAGCACCTTTGCGGCATCGGCATGGCCGTGGGCCAAGGCCAAGTGCAGTGGGGTAGAGCCTTGAGCAGACGAGGGGGCGTTCACACTTGAGCTGGTGCGACTGCACAGCAGTCGGATCATGTCTGCGTGGCCATAGCGTGCGGCTGTGTGCAGCGGCGTGAAGGTGTCGCCGTCGGCCAACTCGGGTGCCTCGGCCAGCACCGCAGGCTCGTCCAACAGCCGACTTGCCACGTCCACCAGACCGTGCTGCGCAGCAACGTGCAACGGCGAACGTCCAAGTCGGTCAACACGCATTGGCTGAGCGCCGTGTTCGAGCAGCAAGCGCACGGCCTCAAGGGAAAACGACGCGTCCTTCTCCTCGTCGACAGCCGGCACCGCCCCGACCCCAATGGCAATGTGAAGGGACGTCGCCTGCAGACATGTTGACTCGGGCCGCGCACCATTCTCCAGCAGTACGCGCACACAGTCGATCTTTCGCGCAAACAACGCCGTGTGCAGCGGAGTACACTGCCAGTACTCGTCGCGTTCGTTCGGATCCACGTGATCCTGGCCCTCCCCCGCGAGCTGCGTCGGGTCAAAGTCATCGTCGTCGTCGTCATCGTCGTCGTCGTCGTCGCCCTCATCGCTGTCCTGTGCCTTGCCCGCCCCGGCACCGTCGTCCCCACCCGACTTCCTCTCCCTCTCCAGTGGAAAGTTGGTCGAAATCTGCATCGAGAAAGGCAGAAAGAAGAGCAATCAGAAATGTGTGTGTGTATGCCATGATGGGCCCCGCATGCTCGACAATGAGAGTCAGACGGAAAATGTTGAAGTTTTTTTTTTTTTTTTTTTTTTTTTTTTTTGGCTTTCTCGTGTGTGTTCAATATGACAAAATCGAATTCAAGCTCGACTGAAGTTTTCTTTTGTGCTACAACAAAAACAGGAATGCAAACTATTGGTGTTGAGCTTACGTCTGCCAGACTCATGGAAGCATTGGTAGAGTTGGATGTCTTGGATTTGATCATTTCCAAGACCAAGTCAATGTCGCCTCGTTCACATGCGTCGTGCAATGCCGCCACCACTCGGCGACCAATACGTGATTCGTAGCTAGACTCGGACATGACAAGAGAAAAAAATTGAGTGATCAAAATTCAATTAATTTTTTGGTTCATTATATTTTATATTTTTCTAACACTCAGCCACCCACACAAGAAAGAAAAACATCATGACTGAGATGGTTGAACGCGAGATGGAGGAGGAGGACGCCGTGTGCGGGCCAATGCTTATTGGCCGATTGGAGGTCAGAAAAGCACACACGTATAATTATACTATTTATACTTAAAAAAAAAAAAAAAAAAAAAAAAAAAAGAAGAAGAAGAAAAAAAAAAGAACCTTTCGTCGCGTCGTCGCTTTGCACTGTTAGCACGAGTATGGCGGGTCACAAATGTGGCACAGCCACTTAAACCCCATTCCTGTGCGTTGTCTGGCGTTTGCGCAAGAGAACACGTCGCGTTTTTGTCCCAGTCGTCGACAAGTCACAGACGAGTTTCAAGCACGATTTGGTTTTGCTGTCTATCGCGCGATTTCCCGGTGGAAAATGCTTGAAAACACATGCTATCTCATTAATGTATCCCATTTGTGCACGCGCAACGCTCGACGACGCTGCGTTTTTTTTTTTTGTCCTGGCGCGTCTTTTCAATTTTTTGTCTCACTCTCTCGTTTTGCACTGTAGCAAAGCGGCATTTCGGCGGCGGACGTCAAGAAACTCGAGGATGGAGGATTTCACACAGTGGAGAGCATTGCCTACACGCCCAAGAAGAACCTCTTGTCGGTCAAGGGAATCTCAGAGGCCAAAGTAAGAAACGAAAGAAAAAAAAACGGTCAACCAATTGTGTCTTTTGTATTTGTTTGTGTAGGCTGACAAAATTTTAGCCGAGGCTGCCAAACTGGTACCCACTGGGTTTACTACGGCTACAGAGTTTCATCAGGTACACCGATTATAAACTGCTTTATGGGTGTTTGTCGTATTTTGTGCCTGACATATTTGTTCTGACTTTTTGTGCGTCTCCTTGCTTTTTGTAGCGTCGAGCAGACATTCTGATGTTGACGACTGGTTCCAAAGAACTGGACAAGCTTCTCCAGGGTGGTATTGAGACTGGGTCTATTACAGAGATTTTTGGAGAGTTCCGAACAGGTTCGTCGGGAGAGAGAGAGCGCGAGCGCGAAAGAGAGAGAAATATGCACGACATAATTATTTTAGAATCTGGCCGTTTTCATCCTCTTCGAATAATAATAATAATAATAATTTAAGTATATTAATTTATTATTGGTTTTTTTAGGCAAAACACAGTTGTGCCACACACTGTCGGTAACGTGTCAGCTGGCGATTGACCAGGGTGGTGCGGAGGGAAAGTGTCTTTACATTGACACGGAGGGTACGTTCCGTCCCGAGCGAGTGCTTCAGTGTGCCGAGCGCTACGGACTGAACGGACAGGATGTGCTGGACAACATTGCGTATGCACGTGCGTACAACACGGACCATCAGCTGTCGCTGTTGACGCAGGCGTCAGCAATGATGGCCGAGTCACGCTATGCTCTGATGATTGTCGATAGTGCGACCGCCCTCTACCGCACAGACTATTCGGGTCGCGGCGAACTGAGTGCCCGTCAGATGCACATGGCCCGCTTTCTGCGCACTCTGCTGCGTCTCGCCGACGAATTTGGCATTGCCGTTGTCATCACCAACCAGGTGGTGGCGCAGGTGGACGGTGCGGCCATGTTCGCGGCCGATCCCAAGAAGCCCATCGGTGGAAACATTATGGCACACGCTTCGACCACGCGTCTGTACCTGCGCAAAGGCCGTGCCGAAACGCGCATTTGCAAGATTTACGACTCGCCCTGTCTGCCCGAGGTACCCAACATGAAACAAAAAAGAACGGGATAATTAAACTGCCTGGATCAATCGTGTAGTCGGAGGCCATGTTTGCAATCAATGCTGACGGTATTGGCGATGCCAAGGACTGAGAAGAGAGTCGCACTCCTCTTTTGACATAAAATACAATAATAGACACGAAAAATCGGAAATAGAATGGTAAAACAAAAATTCATTACAGACAGAGGATATTTTTATGCGAGTTCGGCAGCTGCTTCGGAAAACTTGTTTTGTGAGTTGACGTCGGTCGAGCAACGCTTACAACACAGCTGAGGTGCCTCCCCCGTTTTCGGTGCAGGAATGAAATAGTTGCGCAGCGTTATGGTGTTTTTACAGACGGAGCACCTAGAGAACAACAAAAAAAATTAAGAAAATAAATAGAGAATCGAGAGCTGTAGTCAATGTCAAAACACGACTGTATACAAAGCAAAGAGCAAATAACAGTCATAATGATATTAATATTAATATTATTTTGATTTTTTGAGAAATTAAATAAAATATTAATAATGTTGATTTTGTTGTTGAGCTCACTTGAAACAGCGCTTGTGCCAAGCGTAATCGCCGTTTGCCAGAATTTGTTCCGCCTTGTACACTGGCTTTGCACACACTGCACAGGGCGGGGCGGGTGTCGGCACAAACCGTCGCGATCCTACCAAAATCAATCATGGCATTCAAAAATATTTCAATGACGTAACGTCTTTCCACTTTCTATTACCGCCTGGCGAAAGGGCTGCTTGCGGGTTAGGCTCTGCTATCGAGAGAGAGAAGGGGGGGAGCAAACACGAGTGTGTGAGGCACAAAGTACCCAGGAGAATGAGAGAAAGGGAGAGAGGTGTTACCTGGTGCCTTCAACTCAGCGTTCACTTGGTATGAACTGACCTCGTCCCCGTCCTCCGAGCTGTTGCTCTCCATTCCAGCGTCGACTGCGCTGTCGGCAGGATTACTCATAGTAATACTTTGAATAATTCTGTCATTTTCAAACAGATCAATGCGTAACAATATTATAATTATTATTTTGTTTATGTTGGAAAAGTTGTTCCGAACGAAAATACGCCTAGCCTTGGTGGTGGGTGTGTGTATGTGGGCACTTATGTATGAGAATGGAATGCGCCAGGCATCGGAGACGCGTGCGCGCTACGGCGAGCCGACAACGAAGCTGTCAACGCGCGTCCAAGTGTTGGACCTGCAGCGAACGGCACTGCACTGGATCGCGCGCTCGGCGGAGGTCCTGACGGGCCGTCCCACTATACAGACGCTGCGTGCCCTGTATTCGACCGTGGTGGCTTGGAGGCAGCCAAGCGACCTGTTGGCCAATGTCACCAAACAAACATTTGAACTGGCAAGCGGCGCGTCGATCACGCTGATCACGCCCAAGAGGCGCAACAAAATGACGCGTGTGGGCATTGTGTACATACACGGCGGAGGCTGGGTCTTGTTTGATAGCGAATTCTACATGACAACGCTCGTGACGCTTGCCACTCGAAGTGGGGTCCCAGTCGTCTCCGTCAACTACCGTCTGGCCCCTGAGCACCCCTATCCCGCCGCCCACGACGATGCTGTGGCTGCATACCGCTGGACCGTTGAGCATGCTGCAAATCTGGGCTTTGACAGTGACAAAATTGCCGTCATTGGCGACTCGGCTGGGGGCAACTTGGCCGCCAGTGTCGTGCTGGCCACACTCTCACACAAAACAAAAACACTCCCCGTGCCTTCCTCGACGGTTCTCATCTACCCGGCACTCAGCTTGGACATGTACAGTCGATCACAGCTTGCGTATGCACACGAGCTGATGCTTTCGCGCGAGCACCTGTCAAACTGCTGGGCTGCCTACTTGGGCACCACACAGCCCCAAAAGAACGCCAAAGACCCCCTCTGTGTGCCGGCAACGACACCCTCCGTCAAAGGATTTCCGCCAGCGCTGATCATCACTGCAGAACGTGACGTCTTGCGTGACGAGGGCGTGCGCTTCTCGCGCCGTCTGCGCAACGACAACCCTTCGTCGACCGTGCAACTCGCGCAGTTTGAGGGAAAGTATCATGGTTTTGCCTTTGTCGAGATTGGCCTTTCGCCTGTCGTCGATCAAATGTGGCAGGACATTGCCGACTTTGCCTTGCGTCACAACTAATAGTACAATATACTTGCCCCTTCACTTGTTTTTTTTTTGTTTGTTTTGTTTTGTTTTGAAAGGCTTAAGTTTTCGTTCAAAGACTATATTCCTTTTTTTAATTTTTCTGTTTTATAAGTAGGGGGGTTTAGGAAGAGAAGGGAAACACGGGAGAACACACAAAGAGTTTACTCGTCGGCTAGAACAAAAAAAAAAAGCGGAGAGAGTAGATGAGAACCAAAGCGCGTATGGTAGTATATGTTTTGGTACCTTGCTCGTTCTGACTGTCGGAGGTCCAGAGAGTGAGGTTATCGCGGAGGAGCTGGAGGATGAGGGTGCTGTCCTTGTACGACTCCTCGGGGAGAGTGTCGAGCTCGGCAATCGCATCGTCGAAAGCCTATGATTTGTTTTGTTTTTTTTTGGAAAGTGTTAGGTTGGTTCAAAAAAAGAAACAATGACTATATTGTTCAACAAGTTTAATACCTTCTTGGCAATGTCACATGCGTTGTCACGCTCCTCAAGGATCTCGTAGTGGAAGACGGAGAAGTTGAGGGCAAGACCGAGACGGATGGGGTGCGTCGGGGGCAGCGACGATGCAGCGGCATCGGTGGCAGCCTGGTAGCACTCGGACGACGACTTTGAGGCAGTGGTGCGCTCGGCGCCCGACGAAACCTCGGCAACGTAACGGTGGTAGTCACCGGCCATCTTGTGGTAGAAGACCTTCTCGTCGCCAGTCTCGGCCGAGGGGATCAGGAAAGCGTTGAGCAGGTCAATGACCTCCTTGCACACGTTCTTGACCTAAACCACAAACAAATGCCGCGTCAGACACATGCGCCAACCATACTTGCCCATCATCGTCATCATTTTACCTCTCCCTCAATCTTCTCGCGGTAGGTCACAGCAAGGTTGTGCTTCTCGACGCTGCCCTTCTGCTCTTCCTTCTCCTCCAGAGCGCTAATGATGCGCCACGCAGAGCGTTGCATACCAACAACGTTCTTGTAAGCGACCGACAACAAGTTGCGCTCGTCGGCGTTGAGGCCCTCCTTAAGGCCTGCAACCTCCTTCATCTTGGAGGCCATGTCTGAGGAAGAAAAAGAAAAAAAAGAAAAAAAGAAAGGTTATATACGGTCGGGCGTCAAAAAAAAGTTGACACTATACACAGAACACAAAACACGTCCTTGATAACTTGAACAAATCAAGCATCGCCTGTTTTTGGGGGCTGAAATTTTGGTTCGAAAACGAAGGAAAAAAAACCAACACACAGAATGTAAAAGCAAAAGACGCTTCCTGATTCAAAACGGGTCCGAGACACCCGAAACCAACCAATCCAATTGCAAGGCAAAGCGCGATGTAGCATGGACGCAGTGTGCAATGTGCCATAGCGAGAAAAAAAAGATGAAGAAAAAAAAAGAAGAGAACCCCAATGCAATGTCGTCCGTAATGACCGTAGAGGCTCAGCGTGACACCAATGGCAAGAACAACCACTTCACAGGCGTAAGACACAAAGAATAGCGGCGATTTGCAGCAAGAGAGCGTGCCAGCAAAACACACGTCACCATCTACTCGGCTGAACTCATTTCTGTGTGCTGGTACACCACTAGAACACACACGAAGGCGCAGAAAACAGCTAGGGTGGCGTGGATAGGCAACACAAACGCATCGAGCCGCGCAGGGAGTGCTACGGACGGGACGTGTCGCTTTTTTTTCACTTTTTGCGAATGCGCGAAGACTGGAACAAAAAAAAAAGAACAAAAGAACCATGTGCTCAAACACGACAGGAGGGCATCTCTGTGCCATAGCACGCGCTCAGAGACGTATTAGAGTACACCCAAGGGGTGGGCCGGGAAAAAGGGGAGGAAGGCGGCAGGAGCGAGGCGCAAAGAAGGTGTTTGTGGGAGCGAGACAGTGCAGCAGCAGAAAAAAAAAAAAAGAAGAATTACGTTGAAGCAACATTTTGAGGAAAAAGAAGAACAAAGAGAAGAAAGGGAAAAACAGCAACGGCATCGCCGCGTGCGTCGATGGCCGCCACACGTCCACGGCCGCTGCCTGGGTGCATTGCGCTGTGAGCTAACGGCGGTTGGTGCCTCTTTTTTCCGGTGAGTCCCCCTGGATG
>CALSCP010002280.1:43831-69040 GCA_943704425.1 Ministeria vibrans ATCC 50519
TCTCTCTCTCTCTCTCTCTCTCTCTCTCTCTCTCTCTCTCTCTCTCTCTCTCTCTCTCTCTCTCTCTCTCTCTCTCTCTCTCTCTCGCTGTCTGTCTGTCTGTCTGTCTTCTCGCACCTTCCACCCCGAACCAGCTGTGCGATAGTATGGGAAATGCGTGCAAATCCAGGCATAGATATCGTTCAGTGTCATTTTCTTCTTGTCTGAGCTACACAGTTTTTTAGTGCCAAACGTTTCCTTTCTTCTTTTTTTTCTGCTTTTTCTCGCTTACCTGTTGATGGCGTAGGTGATCAACGTCGCGTACGAGTACGGTGGCTTGCGAGGTCCCGGCTCATCGTCTTCGCGCTCTATTATCACTCCGCCAATCGGATCAATTCGCGTTCTTGTCTTCAAAAGTTCACAACCATAAAGATTTGTATTATTATTCGGTTCAAGGGAAAAAAAAAACAACACTGAGCAACCTAACATTAGTTTCAACTCAACCCAAACAGTGTATGGTAGTCAATGCTCTTCTGTTCAACGAAGGCACCCAAGTCTGCATGGCACTTTTGAAGGGACACCAAAAAACAACGTCCATGGCAACGGACATTGATGCGCCCTCTTTACCTTGACTTGACTCACGGTGGGTTTCTTTGGCTTGGGTGTGACTCCCATGGCCGAGAGCCAGTCGATAGAAGTGAGAGATTTGTTCATCCTCGAAAAAAGAAAACGCGATGAAAATAGTACATTTCATTTCACATTTCCAATAATTAAAAGATCACCATCAATCACAAAACTAATGATTTTATTGTCTTGTTGCAGACTATTAACCTTGAATGATGAATCATAAATTCATAATTCATAATTTCATATAGACATTCACCTTTTATTAGTATCAATTTTTCAATTACTGGTACAGTCTCTCTCCTCTCTCTCTCTCTCTCTCTCTCCCTTCTCCCCTACTCTTCACAGATGAAGCTCGGCAAGAATGTCAGTACAAAGCTGCTTGTAATCCCAAGTGTTGCCACTGATGCGCTTGAGGCGCAGACCGTTAATGCTGAGACGAGGCAATCGACACACTTCAAGTTCCATGCGCACTTGCTCCTCTTCGACCGTAAACGTAAACTGGCTCTCGCTCCACTTGCAGTTGGGTCGTGCCTCGAGCGTTCGACGCACCTCCGAGAGAATCTCACTCACAATCTTACTGCTAGTCATCGACACGGACATGGCAAAACGCACGCTCCGTGGCTTCGCCGGTCCACGCTCCACCTCTACGCCCGCACTGCTGCGTCCCTCTACCGTGCGCAACGTCTCCCCTTCACCGCCGCGCGCACCCGCACCAACCGGCACACCCGGTCCCGTGTCAGCCCGTGTCTTGTGCTTCTCACGCAGAGCACGCACGTTGGTCGCTGTCATGGTGTGCCGACGAGCGTGAGCGCGTGGCGAATCTTCCGGCTCGTCAGCGATCGTCGCTGTCGCTGCTGCTGTTACTGCTGCTGCCGCCGCCGCTGTCGCCGTCGCCGCGGCTGTTGTTGTCGTTGTTGTTGTTGTCGTTGATGACGTTGATGAAGCCACAGTGGGTCTGGGCGTGGGTGGAAGACGACGTGCATGAGTGCGGCGAGCAGGCGACATACCATCGGCTGTACTCGAACGACGCGACGAGTTTGGTGATGTTGTTGTCGTAGTCGGTGCGGTTGATGATGTTGCTGTGGTGTTGACTGAAGTTCTGGGTGTACGGTTGCTGCTGTTGCTGCTGCTGCTGCTGCTGCTGCTGCTGTCGGGGGTTGCCTCGACGGCGCCTGAGGAACGTCGGCCTTCCTCGGCCTTGGCAGCCGCTTCGGCAACCTCCTTCTTGAGCCGGTTGAGCTCGACGGCCGTGGTGGTGTGTGCGCGGGCATGTCGCTCGCTCGGTGACTTGGGCTGTACCGACCGAGACCGCACTGCTAGCAGTTTTTGCACGGCCACCACACCTGGATCATCCGTTGCATTTGGGTTAATGGGACTCGTTCCAGCGGCACTCTCCACTCGCAACGCACTTGTCGGTGGTGACATGTGCACCAAAGGCGTGTCCACATCGTCCCCATTATCACAGTCTTTGGTCGTTCCCACGTTGGCCTCTTTCGCAGCGGCAGCCTTGGTCGCCTCCTTGAGCCCTGTAGCGCTCATTGACAGGGCCAGTCGATCAGGAATCTCGGCCACCTGCAGCCCCTTGACCGTCTCGTTGGCCATGAGCCGCTCCAACAGCAGATAGTACGTCGCACTGTCATGCGTAAACGCCCCCGCCGCAATGTCCTTGATCGCCTCGCTCGTGTTGATTCCCATGCCTTCCATCTGCTTCAGTACCTTCACATTCGGCGGTTGTTCTACCTCCTCAACAGCACTATATTCGCAAACAAATTTCAGGACCTTTTTGTTCATACTGATGGTAATGTGTCTTACGAGTAGTCGAGCACTGGCTCAGGACCAAGCTTCATCCATTTGTGGCTAATAACTTGACTCAAAGTGTACCGTTTTGAGGGGTCCAGCATCAGCATGTGCTTGATTAAATTCTCGCATTCTAAACAAGTTGTTCTCTTGTCACTTTTTGGTCTGTGTTTCTCTCCACCACTTTCTCTCCTTATTTCTTTCACTTCTCTCTTTCTCTCTCTCTCTCTCTCTGTATCACTTTGTTTCTCTCTCTCTCTCTCTCTCTCTCTCTCTCTCTCTCTCTCTCTCTCTCTCTCTCTCTCTCTCTCTCTCTCTCTCTCTCTCTGTGTGTGTGTATATATCACTTTGTTCTTTCTCCCTCTCTCTATGTTCTACGTGTCGTACCGGTTGACATGAAAAAGGGGATTTTGTACTTTCCACTGAGCACTCTTGCGCGCAGTTTGCTCAGTGTTGCACCGTCAAAGGGAAGCGCACCACACACAAGCACATACAACACAACGCCAAGACTCTATAAAAAAAACCCCCACCCCGAATAAAACAATAATATTAATACTCCATATTTTTATTTTAATGTTATATCAATAAAAATAGTAAATAATTTATAATAAAAATTATTATTATTATTATTATTATTATTATTATTATTATTATTATTATTATTATTATTATTATTATTACTATTATTAATTTTTAAAGCGTATTATAATTATTGTGATATACCCAAATGTCGACTTCTGGACCAACATATTCGCGCCCTTCAAAGAGCTCAGGGGCGGCATACGGTGGACTGCCACACCATGTCTTGAGCGGCACGCCTGGTCGGAAGTAGTTGCTGAACCCAAAGTCTATGAAAAATTATGTGTGTGCATTATTTCTACTTTGTTTTTGTTTTTTTCTCCCTCTCTTTCCTTGTTCTCTTTTGTTTCCTTTTTCTTTCTTTCTTTCTCTCTCTCTTTTCCATCACACACACACACACACACACACAAATGATTTAGTTTCTATCTCCCTCCTACCGGCAATCTTGATGTTGAGTTGGTCGTCCAAAAGAAGGTTCTCGGCCTTGATGTCGCGATGGACCACTCGGCGCTTGTGGCAGTAGTCCACCGCACTGAGAATCTGCTTAAACTTGCGACGCGCCTCTCGCTCGTTCAGTCGCCCGTGTGCCACCAGATGATCAAAAATCTCACCGCCCGCACAGTACTCGGTGACCAGGTAAAGTCGGTTGGGCGTCTCCATCACCTGGTACAACCGCACAATCTGTGGATGTCGCAGTAGCTTCATGATTTGCACTTCGCGAAAGATCTTGTCCAGACTGTCCTCGTCCAGTCGCGTCTTGTCAATGATTTTAATGGCAACCTAGAGCAAAACGAGAAGGTTCGAGAAAAAACACAGGAACAAAATGACGTTAATACTACTATTAATAAGACGGTATTTATTGTCTCCGAAGTACCTTGGTTCCTGTGAGTCGGTGTTCGGCCAATTTGACAACGGCAAAGTTGCCCTTGCCAATCGTCTTGATCACGTCGTAGTGACCCAGTCGACGGAGGTCGTTAAGGCTCTCTGGGGACTTTGTTGCCATGGTTGTTCGTCGCGGAGTCGCAGTGGTGATGGTACTGCTGTTGCCTTTGGTTGTGCAAGTCTTTCTCTGCGTGCGGCCCCTTTCGTCGCCTTTGGCGCCCTCGTCCTCGTCCTCGTCGTCTAATCTGCGGCCTTCTTCGCAGTCGCTGTCGCCGCCGTACGATGAGAAGCTCAGAGTACTGATCTGCGAGAAACCGTTGCGAACGGCGCTGGCAACGGATGTCCCTGGCGCGCCTTCTTCGATCACTGCCGTCGGTCCTGCCGACACTTCGTTGTCTTGGTCAGCCTCCGACGTCAGTAAAGTTCCAATATCTGCAACAGACCAGTTGGGACGAGATGAGTAACGTCACTTGTTTTTCTGTTTTAAAAAAAAAAAAAAAACGTAAAGAGGGACCGTCGCACAGCGTAAGCGAGCACCAAGTTGGCTTCATAGCGAATATTTAGGGGAGGTTGCAAGGCAGACCGGGAAACAAGGAAGACGGCCGCGTGTGTGTGCTGACAGTGATTGAGTGGGTACGTGTGATTGAGAGGGTTCGTCACCAAGCGGCCGGCAGTCGGCAAAATGAGCCAGAAAAAGGGTTGGGTATTGGGTAATTTGGGTCTAGGTGGTGAGGAAGGGTGTATGCGGAAAAAAGTTTTGAAATAAAAAAACCAACTTCCCAAAAACTACTTCCATCAGAAGATACGCAACGCCCACGCAACGCCTGTGCGTCTCTATCAGCCTATCGCTGCCGCCCCCAGCAAGCAATAACGACTGAATAATGTCTGACGGAGGCTATTGAGCACGGCGCAATGAGCATTCACTTGCTGATTCGGTGGCAATCGCGTCAGAGGTGTGCGATGATATATTCCAATTTACACCATGTGGAAGGCACATTCCCGTGGTAAGGGCAGTCGCCCTGGCACAGCGACCCAATGAGTCCGCATCGTCGTGTAGAACAAGCAGTCTTGGGACAGAATCGAACGCATGGCTGTATCCCATGTTTGGCCCAACTGAAGCCCAACTCCGAGCCTGCCAGGGCATCTGTGCACACACGCATGGTACCCTTCACGCTCAGGACAAAACGTTTGTAGGCTCCGTGCCCAGCGAGAGGTCCGTCAAAGTGTGTGAAACGGCCGCTTGAAGGAAACGTTGCTTGCTCGGTAAAAAAAACTGCCGACGCTGCGTCTGCAGAGCGCTCTCAATACTTGCTGCCAAACCCCCCCGCCCTCCGGTGCACGAGACAAGAGACGCAGGCAACAGACGCATGTTGCCTTTTTTGCTTTTTTTTTTTTTTTTTTTTCGCGTCGAACAAGTCAAAACAAGAGAAAGAAGATGTGCAGGAAAGACGAAAATAAAGCCCCCATGTTGTCTGAGACTTGCAAGTGCAGGTGTATGTATGTGTGTATGTGTGTGTGTGTGTGTGTGTGTGTGTGTGTGTGTGTGTGTGTGTGTGTGTGTGTGTGTGTGTGTGTGTGTGACGAGACGTGTGAGTGCGAATGAGAGGCGAGCGGGGGTGCAGGCGGGGGACGGTGACTGTGCTAGGAGTGTCCTCCTGAGAGAGAGTCTTACGTTTGCTGCCTTCTTGTAATGCAGTGTGTATTGACGAGGCAATATCAGAAATATGGTCCATCCCAAGCCTTGAGATAGAATAAAAAAAAGCTGGTTGGAGTTTGGAGTTTAGTCAGTCAGAAAAAGTCCGTTAGGTTTAAACCAACTGATTGTTTCAAGTTTTGCGATCAATCTTTATTCTTCTTCCTCCGAAGCGTATCCGTCCACTTGCGCTTGGGCTTGGTATCCTCTGACGTGCCATTGGACGTGGTAGTAGTAGCCTTTGAGGCCTTACGGTTGGTCATGCGCGCCCAGATGGAGCGGCGTTGGGCGGACGGAGACGCAGCAGTGCCTGAGTCAAATTGCATCTCACCGCCCACTGCTGACTCGCTGGCGGCAGACCCGCTCGTGCCCTTGTACATGTTCCGCTAGCAAAGGTAAGACACAAAGACTCTCAATCACACGTAACAAAAAGAAAAGCAAAAAAGAACAAAGGAACAAAAGAACAAAACAAGCAGACACAGACAGAAGAGAGACAGCAGAAGAAAAGAGATATAAAAAACCACACAGACAGAGATAGAAACAAATTAAAGTGATGGAGCGGTGTATGTTCGGTGTATGTCGATGTAATATATATATATAATAAATATAATTATATATATTAAAATATATATGTGATGGCATGCAACGGTCTCCCTCTCATTTTCAGTTGGTACCGGATCATCATCATCATCATTGACGTGTGAGGAGGAAGTTGCTGACTGCGATGCTTGTGCTTTGAGTGCACTCTTCTTTCGCTCTTTAAATGCCTATCAAACCAAACCCAAAGACAACATCAAAAAAGGAAAGAGAAAAAGAGAGCGCGATCATTCCAGTGAGACCTTCTTGTCCGTCGTCTGACTGGACGGCACTGCGTCTACAGCCTGAGAGCGCTTGCTGCGGAACAACGACGACCCTTTCTTCATAATCTGTTGACCAACGGGTCCCGCCGAGGGGTCCAGCTCTGCTTCATACGGATCCTTCTGCACAAGACAAAACATGAATTCAAAAATCCCATAATAATTATAATTATATTATAAAAAATATTATAAATAATATATAATTTAATATAGGAGAAGAGACAGCTGACATGAATAAACTATATGTTCCCACCTTCTTTTTCTTGGGCGACACCCACGACCCGCGACGCACAAACGACCGCACTCGCGACAGTCCCGAGTGCTGCTTCGACAGTCCTTCTTTTGCCTCAGGAGCACCCTCTGTCTTGTGCTCGTCTGGAAACACTATCGCTCGAATCTTCTCAATCTCCTAAACACATCACTGTAATTAATCCCAGCCCAGGAATTCGCAAATGAATAATCAAGCAATAAAGAAGTAGTGGTCATGATCATTGAATACTCAATCGCACAATTGTAGTCTAGGCGAGTGAACGAACAAGTGAAGAAAAAGACGATATTTCCAACTACTCAATCACAGACACAGACACACACAAATTCAACAATTAGCCCAAACAATCGAAGAAAGAAAATCGCAACTGCAAACGAATCAGTGGGTCCAACAAGCAATTGCAAACCACTCAAGTCCCAGTCACACAATTGGCAGAAGGAGCTGCTGCTCTCGAAAAATGAGGAGTACCTCTGGTGGCCATTCAACTGTCTCCAGCACTCGTCGAATTTTCTCACGCATCGCCTTCTCTTCGTCAAACATCCCCAGCGCATTGTACACATCCGCACAGTTTGCAAGTGCTAAAATATCACAGGCACACACAGTCAGTCCAATCTTTCGAGAACCAAGTGAATGTGACAAAGTCGTACTCTTGACGTATGTGGCTGATGTCACTGCTCCCAATTTCTCGCGCACTTTCAGAGCAGCCTCATACATCTAACACACGATAATCTCAAAAAAAAATCGATTCTTCGACAGACCGCACACACCCAATACCTTTTGCGCCTCTTCAAACTTGCTCTGTCGATGGTAAATGCGCGCAACATTCCGCAGGACAAGATCCACTTCACTGTGTACCAGTCCAAACCGATCCACCTGCAACTCGAGCAGACGATGGCCCAGCTCCTCAGCCGGCTCTTGTTTATCCTATATACAGACGAGATACAAATACGTACGCCACAAATTTGATTAAAATCGCTCGGTACGATGGACATGTACACTAGTTTCACACTCTCACTCAAAAACATAATTATTTTCGCATTCAAACCTGTTTAACCAGGGAGTGACAGAGATTCTCCAGACAAGCCGCAGTCAACCCAGGATCCGAATCTTCATTGGCGTCCAAAATTACAAGTGCTCGTCGATAATGCCCCTGTAACAACCAAGGGTATTAAAAAATTGAAGGGAGAGAGATTAATGATTGTCAATCAATGACAACGCAATCGTATTTTAATACATACTTCTGCTTCCTCGTGTTTTTGCTGGCTATCAAAGATGAGTCCAAGATTATTCAGAGTAGTTGCAACCTACAAATAACAAGGTGCATTGTCACACGCACGCACATGTACAGTTAGGACTCGAGGTAGGTTAAAGGTTAGACCGTAGCCGGCGCCACAATATTAATTCGTCTCACCTGGGGGTGATTTGGTCCAAAAGCGTGTTCCTTAATTTCAAGGGAGCGCTGACACAATGGCTCTGCTGCTTTGTACATTCCCAGATTGCCATACACTGCCACAAGATTGTTCAATGACTGGCCAACCTACAAAACACAATGCAATTATCGATAAGATAAGAATAATACTACAATACTTATTTTACGATTAGAGTCGTATTCTCCGTATACTTATTATTTTTTTTCTTCTTTTTTAGTATTTCTTCTCCTTCCTCACTCTTTCTCTCGATCTATCTCTCAATCTATCTCTCTTTTGTTCTCTCACTCACGAGCTACCTTTGCGTCGAGGTAGCCAAACGCCTTCTCTCTGATGGTCATTGCGCGTTCGTGAAGTGGCAGTGCCTTTTCGTGTTCTCTCATTTTGCTGAAACCCAATCCATCGATCAATTGCATTATCTTTCTGTTCTCTCCTAGATACACTATTTTAATTGCATTTCCTCTAATTACCTGTACAAAAGCGCAAGATTATTGAGTGCGTTTGCGACTTCAGGATGCTCTGGGCCCAAATGGATCTCAAGAAGATTCACGGAGCGCTCGCACAGCACCGCAGACTGTTTCGTTTGACCTACCCAAACAAAGTAAACTTGCAATTGTTTTCATTCCGAACGAAGGGATACCGGTTGTGCGGTAGAGCATGGCAAGGTACGAGAGAAGCCGAGCGACTTCAAATGCCTCGTCACCAAACTCTGCCTCAACCACTTGAAGTGCCTAAAAGAACCAACAAACAAGCATGAATCATTGTTTACGTTTCTTTTTCTTTTGTTTTTTTTTTGTTGTTGTTGTTGTTGTTACTTCTTCACAGAGTGGAATGGCTTCAATGTATCGGTGTTCGTTAATAAGGCTGGCTGCCGCGTCACACAGTCGCGTGGCTTCATCAGGCAGATTTGGTAAGTCGTCCTCCTATCATCAATTCCGCAAAGAAAAGACAAGTCCATCAAAGTCAAAATATCCAATCATATATATTCTAGGATACAAGGCTTTCGTGAATAAACCCGGTATATAACAGCGCTCTCGTTGCAGTTGACATGAGAAATTGAGAACACGGAATATGTCAATCAAAACAAATAGCTCTGATCTTTAGGCGACGAATATAATGCGCTTTCAAAACAAAAGATGGAGATCACTCGGTTCCACGCGATAGAGTGCAGCGCTTCCTCCGTATTGCTTTGCATTAACGGACAGCGATCAATGGTGATCATGAAAGTTAAGGCGGAATAGTACAAATAATTCAAACAAGGGAAATTATTCGGTATTAAAGAAGTTTTGCGCCACTGCTATGGGGAGGGAAATGGGGCAGACGCGGCGATGAGAGACATCTTTTCCTTCAAGACGTGTACACTTTTTTGATTTTCGAAAAGAAAAAAAAAACGTTTTTTGCGGTCAGTGCGATGTGTTGGGACAACCGACACAGACTAGTGGCACAAACAGAGGGGGGAGGCAGAATGGGGAGTTGGGGTGCATTGAACTGACTAGGAGGTCGGAAAGAGCGAAAAAAAAAGTTTTTTTTCTTCTTTTCCTTCTTCGGTACCATTGCGGCGGTTGCAGGAGTGTGTGTCTCTGCCGGTGTTGCCTCGGGTGCATTTTGATCCTCTGCTTCAGTCTGGGCACGAGAGGTGGACGAGTGAATGGCTGAGAGAGCACTGGTGACGCTGAGTGACGTACGGGATTCATAGTTGCAAAAAGACTCCCAGTCTGTCTTTCAAAGGCACTTTTGCGAGTGTAGGTCTCTTAAAATAGTCTTCCGATAAAGGACCGATATGCGTTTATCAAGACGCAATCGCAAAAAAGAGTAAAAGATGAAAATTAAAAGATAAAAATTCAAATCTTATGAGTTATGCATATCAGTGTGACAAGGACAACCAGACCACTCTTCAGACTCGTATTTTGCTGGACTGAAACACTATCAATCACATCATTTATTCACATGGGAGAATAGTGGCAGGTCGGAAGGGCATGAGCCCAAATAGAGACCAAATAGACGATCAGTCAAATGAAACAGAAAAATCAAATACAATTATACAAATCAGTTGAATTTTCTCTTTCTTCTCATCCCTCGTTCTCTGACCTGTGCCCTCGGCGCCTGGTTGTCGCCTGTACGCTACCTCTTTGCTTCCGCGCGGTGTCCTTTGTCGATGTCGGGGGCGCCCAGCAAGGCAGGCAAAGCGTCTGCGTCTGCGTCTGCGTCTGCGTCGGGCTCCGGCGCCGGCCTGTCCATGGCGGACAATTGGGACCTGTGCCCCAACTGCAACGTGCGAGGGTTCATTCACAGCGACTACCGCACGGGCGCCGAAGTGTGCGAGGAGTGTGGCGTTGTCGTGCGGCGACTCATCTCCGACGAATCCGAATACCGAACCTTCAGCAGCGACAAGGGCGACCAGCAGCCTGGTAAGGACTGCCCCCTCCCCCGGGGTGTTCTTCCTCGTTCTTGATGCGCCCGCGTGTCTGTTTAATAGCGAGAGACATTAAAAAACGAATGGATACGTTTTCCATCATGAACCCCCCTTTCGTTTTTTGTGGCTAGATCGCAACCGTGCGGGTCCGGCAGAGAACCCTGGTGAGGAGATTGACTTGAGTACGGGTATTGAGCAGTCGAATGCTGCGTCGCGTGCGTTGGGGCTACAAAACTCGCAGCTGACCCGGTCAAAACGCGACCGGCTGCGCGGCGACGTTTTTGGCGAGATTACGACGATCTGCGGTCGGCTCGGCGTACCCAATACGACCAGCTCACGTGCTCAGTCGCTGTACAAGCAGTTTGACGACCGTACGGCGAAGCGGACGAGTCACAAGGCGTCGGCACTCGCGGCCGCAAGTGTCTTCTTGGCGCTGCGGCGCGAAGGCATTCCGCGCACGCTCAAGGAGCTCTGTGGCGTCGCGACGAACACCACCAAGAAGAAGATCCAGCGAGCATTTACGACTATTGCAGATGCGCTCGGAGGCGAGACGGGTGTTGTGACCACGGACCATCTTGTGGCGCGGTTTGTGTCGCGCCTCGACATCCCCTATGCCACCGGCCAAGTGGCTGCGTATGTGGCACGGCGTGCAGTCGACCTGAGCCTGGCCAACAGCCGTGTGCCCACCACCGTTGCCGCAACAGCCATCTACATGACCATGCAGCACACACCGACCCCGCTCACGCCCGCCCAGGTCAGTGACGAGACGGGTGCTGCCGCCTCCACCATCCTAGGGGCCTACCGCGACATTGTCGATCGCGAGGCGGACCTCTTTCCCGTTGACTTTTGGAAAGGTGTTCTTGAGCGGCGCGAACAGGCAAAGCAAGACAAGACCAAAAAATAAAATAATCATGATGACTGTATTACATTATACAATAATAAGAAAATAAATAGAGAATCGAGAGCTGTACTCAATGTCAAAGCAAGGCGATATACAAAGCAAAAAGCATTATAATACTGCCAGCGTAGACTTCTAAACGAGAATGCCCCGAAAGAAGCCGATAGACCAACTGATACACCCATGAGAAGAATGTACGAACACACAGGTAGACCCTGTACACTGCAGTCCCTGGTGCACCGTTGCGGCGCCCCTCAGGCCCAATACGCCCGAGGGCCCTCTTGAAAGGGAACGGGAGAACTGGGTGACAATAATATTTCTCATTCGCTGGGACTTTTACACTCTCGGGGACGCCAAAGGTTTGCTTGTACAAGTGCCGGGCAGTCGCGTGTCAAGGGGGTGTCTGAGTCGCCATCCCACACTTGGCCGACGTGCTCGAGGGCAGACGAGCGAGCGGTGGGGAATGGTCGGGCATGGGATCCGTACTTGTCGCAGGAGAAGGCGTCGTGTTGCAGTACACGGCTGCTATTCGAGTCGGGCTGCATGCGAGGCCAGACGTGCACCTCGAGAAAATTCATGTCGTCCCATTGATGTGCACGCGAAGGCCACGCTTCAATTTGGTGGCGAATCTCCGGAAGAAGCACTCGGCCGCCCCACATGCCTCCGTTGATGCGGTAGAGCGAGTGAATGGGATGATCGCGCATCAGATGGAAGGCATACGACGAGGCGAGCCATTCGTCGACGGCTGCCCGCTCTCGGAGCGTTGGGCGGGAATCTACATCACGAATAAGGTACACACTAACTGTAGGGTCCGCCGCGACCAGAAACCGCCAGAACATGCCCGCAGTGGCGCCACCAAGCGGGAGTGTTGATGACGAGTTCATCAGCACTATTTCGGCGCCCGTCTTTCGCAGCAGGTCAATGCTGAGCCAGGGAACGGTGTCAGCGTCAACGTAGAATCGACACAGCCAGGCGGGTCCGTAGACGCGACGGGCGTGCCGGACGTTTGCAAGAGCGCCAGCGAGGTATTTTGAATGCGCACCGTACAATGCGAAGGAGAGCACCTTCTTGGTCGACGGCACACGAGCTGAGACGGCCTCCTCCATCATTGGCTTGCTGTCTACGCTGTGCAGTGTGGCGTTTGGAGTTGGCCATTGGCGGAGCACGACGAGAATAGTGCAGAGGAGCAACAGCAGGAGAAGCGAAGGGCGAACCGATCGTCTCATGATTAGAATTCGAGACGATGAGAACCAGCGGAGAGGGGCACGCCAATCCTAATTAACAATTCCTAAGAAGTAAGGAGTGTCTGACCAATAAGGCTTATGAAGGAGACATTGAGCAAAAAATATAATAATAATTACGACGAGATAAACTCTAAACGTCTCTGTTAAACAAAACTTGAATAAACAGACTCACTTAGGAGTGAGTTAAGTTAACGGAGTATTCATGGAGTCATGTCTAGATAAAAAAAACGTGGTTTTGACAACTGCAGTAACTGATACTTCACTGGTACTAATTGTTTTTCCAATAAGTTCCCTTTCCTTTCACTATACTTATCAATCACACACCAATCTCACAACCATCACACACATTTACACGCACACACAGACCGCTTTCCATCGCATAGATTTTCCTAGCCAGACTGTTAATTCCAACGTTCGACGGGCTTCCAATACTTTGTTCGGGCTTTAATTTGAGGATGAGAACATGTCCACACCTGATTCGACGGAGCCTTTCTCGACATCGAAACTTTCAATCCCCTCCAAAAGCGATATCGTCCAATCAGTCCAATCCTCCATGCTCTCCTGGTGGCTCCCCGGGCGCGACGGGATTTCAGGCACCACCTGCAGCGGTAGCGTTGAGGAAGAGTGTACATGTGTTTGGGCGTCGAGGTCATCACCACTGCCGGACTCACTCACATCCGCGCCCGCCAGTTCTAAGTTTTTGAAGAGTGGGAGGGAAGACACGCCTGAGTAGCATGAAGGTACTGAAGTAGAGGAGGAACGACTTGAAGATGCGGATGACGACAGTAAAAGACGTGGTTGATCACTGTCGGTTGCGGAAGAGCTGAGACAAGACGCAGCTGCAGCCGCTGAGGTGTCGGGCGCAGCGTACCACTCGCTGGGTGGGTGTGTACAAGGAAGCTGTTCACGCGGTCGCGCCAGCTGACGGTAGCGCTCGACAGCATCCTTTGCATCTTTGTCTGGGTTACGGCTGCGGGATGCCTTCTCGAGAACATCACCGTTGCCGTGTTTATCAAGCAGATGATCCACCAGTAGAGCGTGCGAATTCAATGTCACTTCAGAGTTGCACAGTTGACAGACAAATTGTGTGGGTGCAGAGTTATTCCTCACAACAATCTCCGGGTGATATTCGCTCAGGTGTTCAGCCACGCGATTCTTGCGACTCAATTCAATCATGCTCGTGTCGTCCACACCTTCCTCGTCGGAGGCGCACGCCTGACATTGAAAGCGGAGCACGACTACGCAAGTGTGCGGATCGCCACTTATCGCACGCACTCTCTCTTGAGAGAGCTGTGACACGTGCATGAGAATCCTTCCATTCGAGTCGACAATGTTGCGCTGCAACAGAACGAGAGAAAATCAATTATTATTAATAATTCATAAACTTAGAAGAAACGCAAGAAGAAATGCCGGCTCGATCATTGCAGCATACATACGACCGCTGTTTTGTATATAATATAAGCGCCATATGTATACCACTTGAATGTGACTTAATGCAGTCATTGGAAGAGGATGATCAACGAAGCGCGAAAAAACAAGAACTTTCAGTCGAAAGATTATTGACCAAGAAAAAACATCTCCACAATTTTTTAAAAACACTGCCAAAGAGCTGAATGTAGGACAAACCCAGGCTGCGTATGGTGGAAAATTGTTCTAGTACTATTGCAGGATGAATACTGACATGATTACGGGAGAGGCGGGAGCGTGCGTTTGCATTTAATGTGTGTGATGGGGTTTTCTCGCAGACGAAGCAAGTCCAAGTGCCGCATCGGCAGAGAGCGAAGAAGAAAAATATCAATGCATCGCGCAACAAAGTAGCGCAAAATAAAAGCAATGAGGATGGAAGGGGGGTGGGTGGGAAAGGGGGAGGGGGAGGGGGAGAGAGAACAAGCGAAATAACATTGGTCGAGATTCCGTCGCGTTTTCGCTTATTTTTCGTCTGAAATCGACTTCAAATCGACTCGTTTTCTGCTTGTTTTTTGAAAACTCCGGGCGATGGTGGGAAAGTATAGTTAGGGAACAGGGGTGTAGGCACCTTTCGATACTCAAAGTCGTTTGGGAGAGCGTAGATGTCGTCGGCACGCATCTCCGCGTGAAACTTGAGCAGGGAAGCGTAAATCTCAACCATTTCACGACGTTTTTGTCGCCGCGCGCGTTGGAGTTTCACCGTGAGTGTGACAGGGGCGTTTTTGAAACACTCTTGGAGAGTTTTCAATCGAATGGCGGCGCGTGGGATGAAGCGGGGGCGAAGGCGGAGCATTGAGAACTCAATGGAATTATTGGAAAAGGGGAGAAGTCAAAGATGACTGAGCAAGGCCCAAGCAATGAATCTTCAATGGAGAGAAGGAATTGATTGAGAAAAAGAGTGTTTTTTTTTAATTTTTTGTCAAAAAAAAGTTTCAAGTTTTGATTCGACAATTAATATTTATATCTAAGGGTATGTGTCAAAAGTCAATTTTTCTCCCAGGATCGACAAGGACTTCGATAAACTATTCTATCTACTATCTAGAATGTAGACACTAGACTCTAGTGAGTACTGAGTAGTAACTACGGAGTAGTGAATAGTGAGTCTTAGGCTTGAAGATCATTACAGTGGTTTCTGTGAAAAATTTGAACTTTTGACTTTTCGTCACAATAATAATTATTATTAAAAAAATGCAAGGTTTAAAATTATTATCATAGGTCTATCATAATTTATAGGTGATAGATGTATCAGTAAACGCAGAATAAGGCTGGCCAAGACTAGGCCGCAGAACTAAACACACTTATTACACTAAGCAGTGGTAATAATGTGAGCTGGTGCGTTATTTTCCCACTGGCTGGCGACCTTGCTACGGTCGTATGATGTATCTACATAATGTACATACATTTTACGGGTAGACTTTGAAAGCTTGGCATGATGCATTAGATAATTCATAATTTTTTCGCGGCGTTACTGTGACACTTTGTGCAAGTAAGTAAGTGAAGTAACATTACAACAAAATAGCTCGTCAGTTCATTATCATTATCACTCTCACACTTTTTTTTTTATTTGATCTATACTTACGATGGGCCTTCTTTCCGAGGGCACGTCGCTGACGTGGTCCGACATCGTGCCGCTGTGCGATCATGTTCGCGAACATGGCATCATTCAGTTCCTCAACATCCACAAACGTCTTCAGGGCCTCTGCAACGATTCCCTGAAGTGGGGCGACGAGGTACAGCACCCACTTGCCTTTGGTGTGAGTGTATGAGGCACAGTAGAGGCGGGAGTATCTGTGTTCTTGAAGTGATATTGAGTGCTACTTTTTTTTTTTTTTGTGCTGTCGCTCAACCGTTTTTTTCTCTGTCGTTTTGGTCACAGGTGGAATACATCATTGTGGTGTTTGATGAAGAGTCGAAAAGGGTTCGGCTGAGTCTGCGGGGCGGCGAGATCCTGGATAAGCTGACGGAGGAGGAGCGTGAAGGGTAAAGATACAATGCGGCGCGCACTGCACAAGTACACTCATAGTGTGTATTTATTCATCACTCTTCTCTTTCTCTCTGTCTCTCTCTCTTTTTTTTATCTTTTCCCTCAGGCTCTTAAACAACACGACAATTTCGACCCTATGGCGTCCCGAGTATGGACGATTCATGGTGGAGGGTAGGCGGCAGAGCGAGAGGCATAGAAGCTGAGCGTGAGTGTACTAAACATGAGTTTGTGTGTTAGGTACTCCGGGCGGTCCGTATGGCGGTGCAATGAAGGACCTGCTGCAAGTTGAAGAGAACATGCGATTGCGGTATTGAAAGAACAGCAAAGGAGAAGGCATCGAGAAAGACTCACACTGTGTTGTGTCCCGCAGACGTGACAAGGTGCAGGCGGTGCTCAAGCACAATGAAGCCGCACTGACCATCACTGTCTTCCCGCGAATGGGCTGTGGTGTATTTACTGCTCCTGAAGGGCCCGTCTACGGTGATGTTGCCAGGTGCTTACAAGAAAAAGAGAGAAGAAAAAAAATCACAAAAGAAGATGAGAAACTGAGCGCTTCGCTTTCTAAAAAAGGTCTCTGTTTTTCACTGACATTGCAATCAATCAACACATTCGATTTCCGTAAGACGCTAAAGTGAATATCATATACGTGTGCTCATATATATTTATGTGTGTGTGTGTGTGTATGTGTTAGGTCTCTGACACGGAACATTCGATTGCGTCGGAACCAACGCGTTGCCATTAACATTCCCATTTTCAAAGACAAAAACGTAAAAGCATAATAATAGTTATTATTATTATTTTAATGATTATTGCTATTTGTGTCTGTCAAAACATCACTGAATATGAGTTACTAACTGTTAGTGATTCTGCTGTGACAAGTGTGGACATTCAACTCGCGCGCTCACACTCTTGTTTCTTCTTTCTCCTCCTCCTCTTCCTCTTTTCACCTTTTCAGACACCAAGTCCGTTCCGTGAAATATTTCCGAATGATGACGGAGAAGGGGCACGGGAGGCACTGGATGATCATGTGTATGCCGATGCAATGGCCTTTGGCATGGGAAACTGCTGTTTGCAGGTAACTGCGTGTCGCACTATGTTGTTGTGTTATTGGTGTGTGCGTGTGTGTGTTTTCTATGCCGCTCAGTGTCTTGTCAGTGCATCATATGACACGTATTGCACCTCTCACTTTGTTTCTTTCTGCCTCTCTCTATCACTTTGTTTTTTTCTTCCTCTCTTTCTGTCTCTCTGTGTGTCTGACTAACTCACGTACTCTCTCACTCACTTGTTGTGTGTCTTTGTGCGGTTTGTATTTCCATAGGTGACCATGCAAGCATGTTCAATCGACGAGGCGCGTTTGCTGTATGACCAGCTTGCACCACTCACTCCCATAATGGTAATAAAAAACACAACACACTACAACTATGAAATCCTGGACTCACTTTCTGTGATCCCATTTTCTGTCCAGCTTGCTCTCACTGCTGCTTCGCCTATCTTCCGTGGCCATTTGGTTGATACGGATGTGCGCTGGAACATGATTGCTCAGTCAGTCGACGACCGAACCCGACAGGAACGCGGTTTGGAGGTAAGATCAGCTCTTTAGACGCAAAGACTCGACACACTCTCTTTACAACAACCACGATCACACCAAGCACACACTACATGCACAGTCTACGCTATATACTCGCATACTTTGCACACTCACCTCACGCTCACTTTTCTTCAATTTCAGCCCCTCACCAGTGCTCCCCAGACCCTCAGTAAGTCGCGCTATGAGTCTATCTCTTGCTACATCAGCAACGATTCCTCTCTCTTCCGTCCCGAGTACAATGACATTCCCATTCCCACGAACCCAAAGGTCTACAAACAACTTTCTGACGCCGGTACGACAATCCATAGTCACTTCTCTTACCTCTCTTACGTACTCGATGATTTCTTTTAACAGGGATTGATCATCTTTTGGCTCAACATATGTCGCATTTGTTTGTGCGCGATCCACTTGTAAAAACAATTCGCTGCACATACTTGTTCTCTCTCTCTCTATCACTTTGTTTCTTTCTCCTCTCTCTCTCTATCACTTTGTTTCTTTCTCCTCTCTCTCTCTATCACTTTGTTTTTTTCTCCTCTCTCTATCACTTTGTTTCTCTTTCCTCTCTCTCTATTACTTTGTTTCTTTCACCTCTCCCTCTATTACTTTGTTTCTTTCACCTCTCTCTCTCTATTGCTCTCTGAGTCTTGTTCTCTCTTGTCTTTGTATGGTTAGGTTGTGTTCTCGGAGAAGATTGATCAAGACGATTCCTCAAGCTCAGACCATTTTGAGGTACGAGAGACACATTACACAAACACTTGTCTTGCACCCACTCAACACAGACATTCTTCTCGCTCACATTAGAACATCCAATCGACCAACTGGCAGACGGTGCGGTTTAAGCCCCCACCGCCCCACTCGCCCATTGGCTGGAGAGTCGAATTCCGTCCTATGGAGGTCCGTACTCACTCCTACCTATGGCGTGTCTTTTCTTTTGTCCTCATTGTATTTCTCTTTTGACCCCTATTTCTCTATTCTTCTTTTTTACTTTGTCTCATTTTAGGTCTCTCTGACTGACTTTGAAAATGCGGCTTTTACCGTCTTTACTATTCTTATTTCGCGGGTTATTCTCTCGCTCAAACTCAACCTCTACCAACCCATCTCAATGGTACGTTAAAACCCACAGACTTATCTTTCTCCTAAATCACTCTCACACACTTTCTTTAAACACTGTCATCATCTTTCTCTTCCTCTCTATCTCTTTTACTTACTCCTTTTCCTTAGGTTGATGCCAACATGGCTCGTGCGCACTCTCGCAATGCCGTCAACACTCAGTCCTTTACCTTCCGCAAAAACATTCAAGACACAAAAGGTTACACTTTGCTTCACATTGTTCTCTATCGATTTGTTCTTTTTTTGTCTTTCTATATCACTTTGTTTGTTTTTTCTTCCTTCTCTCTCTATCACTTTGTTTCTTTCTCTCTCTCTCTCTCTCTCTCTTTCTCTCTCTATCACTTTGTTTCTTTCTCTCTCTCTCTCTCTTTCGTTCTTTCTTTCTCTCTCTTTCTTTCTTTTTTTCTTTCTTCTTTTCTTTTCACTCATTGACTTTCTTTTTAATGTGTTAGGTGGTGAATACGCTGAAATGTCCATCGACACTTTGATGAACGGAAAGGTAACGAAAACAATATTAATATTGATCATCAACGAAACCCTCGATTTTTTTTCATGTTTTTGTAGGAAGGAGAATTTCCGGGATTTGTGCCACTGATTGAGCAGTATTTGGACCAAATGGAAGTGGACTACGACACTCGCGCACAAATCAATTGCTATCTCTGTCTTATCCGCAAAAGAGCAAACGGTAAAATAACCCCCCAACCTACACACACACATAATTTCTTTTTTTCATTTTTGCTGTTTTCGCTCATACCTTTTTTTCTACTCTGCCTTGTGCAGGGTCACTTCCCAGCACTGCAACCTACCTGCGTGACTTTGTAACCTCGCATCCGGATTACGCGCAGGACTCAATTGTCTCCGATTCGTAAAGACGCACAACAAAAACGAAGAGTGAATGTTAACTCTTTTTCTTCTTTTCTTCTTCTTCTTCTTCTTCTTCTTCTTCTTCTTCTTCTTCTTCTTCTCTTCTTTTTCTTCTCGTTTAGGATTGCATATGACTTGCTGCGGCGTGTGGATGAGATTGGTCTCGGTCAAACGGTAAAATGCTCAAGTGTATATTACTTTTCATGTCACCTTTTCACTTTCACTTCTCTTTCTTTTCTTTTTTCAAGAATTGCGAGGAGATCACGGGATGCTGTACGAAACGCAAGACTGAATAAACTCATGCTTTTCTATTTGTGTTTTTCACTGAGTGAAAGTGAGAAGGTGCGTTGAGGATCACACAAAATCCATCCTATAAATTATGACAATGTCCCGGCACTGGTTGGAATGCGCTCTCATTTTTGTATTTATTGTTCACGGCCACACACGGGGAGTATGTATGGAGATAAGTGGTTGGAAAATCGACTAAGAGAATGAAAAAGATTTATTATCAATATCAATTTACTTTACAACGTTTGATTCGACTCATTCCGAGCACTTCTTTTTTTTACCTGTTCATCGAAATTCCCCTTTCAGAAGCATGGAGGGCGAATCGAAGAGTCGGGCTCCCGCTGCACGCTTTTGCGACGAATGGTCCGTTTTCTTCTCACTTCTCTCTCTCTCTCTCTCTCTCTCTCTCTCTCTCTCTCTCTCTCTCTCTCTCTCTCTCTCTCTCTCTCTCTCTCTCTCTCTGTCTCTCTCTGTCTCTCTCTGTCTCTCTCTTCCTTCTCCTTAACTCACCTCCCTCGGTCTTCCTGCTCCCCCTGCCCACTGCAGCCAGTTCCTGATGGTCCCCAAAGCAAGCCCTGAGAAGGTGAACAGACGCGCTGTGTCACAAACAACCAGTGAACGTTTTTTTTTTCGTCTTTTTTTTGCTTCTTTTTCCACGTTAGGAACTGTATTACCAGTGCAACAAGTGCCAGAGCCGCAAAGACATTGACATCAACCGAGAAGAGGACTTTAGAGTGTTCTCCAACCGAATGCAGCACTCGGATGAGTACGAGCGAGAGACGACGCAAATCGTATTAGTGTTGAGTGTGTTGCTCATCTCATCTCTTTAGTGAAATGCTGACACATATCATTGCGGACGTGACGGCCGACCCGGCGTTGCCCCGCACTCATGACCATACGTGTCGGGAGTGCAGCGGCACAGACATTGCGTACTTCTCGGCACAGTCACGACCGGACGACAAGAAGATGGCACTGTACTATGTGTGCTGCAACAAGGACTGCAACTACAAGTGGAAGGATTGAGACACGAAAGAGTGTCTTCTCATCTTTGTGAGGTCAATGATGTGCCTTTGCAGTAAGGGAGTGTGATGCTATGTGAATTATTACAAAAAAAAAGACGATTGTACATAACAGCAAGGGAAATTGTACGCGCACAGTCACGGCACACGAGTCATGACTCGCGAGTAGTCCTTTAATGACCAGGCTTTGAGAGACATTTAAACACCCACAACCAATTGTGATTCGATTTGCATACGATAACCATTAGTATATTGGAAATGTCTTCTTCTTCTTCTAGTATATTGTCTTGTTCTGGCATTGAGTACAGGCCTTGATTGATTGAGTCTCTATTTATTTTCTTATTCAGCCATGTATTGTGACTCTTTGTTTTCTATAATGCCCTGTTTTGACATTGGTTCAGCTCTCGATTCTCTAAATATGATCGTTTATATTCAGTCATTTTTGAACTTTTGAATGGTGCAGATATTCCAAGTTCTCTCGTGCGTCCAATGCTCGACGAGGCAGGTCAAGTTACAGAGCAAGCAAACAAAATGGTCTTGCGTGACCTGTGGAAAAAGTGAGGGGCTGAAACATGGACGCGCTCTGACGTGCGCCATTTAGAGCAATCCATCCTGAAGGTGCTGCTTGTGGGCACCGCGCCCGAGTGCCGGGCAGCTGTGCAGCAGACTAATCTGCTGCGAGGGCAAGTGCAGGAGTCTGCGGAGGTCCTTGCAGCGCCGCCTGTCCAAAGAATTGAGGTGTGACGGAACGAGTGTTTCGCGCGCGAAACTGTTTTACTCACTGCTGCCGTTCCTGCCAGGAGCAGCGCACTCCCGTTGACTGGGATGCATATCTTCCTGCCCAGCACAACGGTGGCGGGAGCGACGCCGACGATAGCGATGGCGAGTGTCTTCCGTTTCGCGGAGTGGACGAGGTGGGCCGTCAGCGCACTAAGAAGGCTCAGCCGAGTCGAGGGGGCACCACCACCACCACCACCACCACCGCCACCGCATCGGTATTTGGTCGAGATCGAACACGGACGGAGGTGGGGAGAGACTCGGGTGTGCCGTGTGTGTCTCAGGAGCTGGCGCGAACCGTCGTGACACGACAAGACGAGCCTCGACAGTCAGTGCAGCCGGATGTGATGTGGACACGACCCAAATCCTCACCTCAACCCCAACAGACGACGAAACGACCGCGAGACGAAGAAGAAGAAGGGGCGAAGAAGCAGAGAAAGAAGGAAGCGCAGCGAACTGAAACATATCGCCCCCTGAACACACTGATCAGTCGCTCGTCTGCTTCAGCCTGCGCTACGGTTGCGACCAACAGTAGTGCACCGTCGAATGTGACCGAGTCCAAGTGGTCGCGTTTCCTTCAGCCCACGGCAGACAAGAGCGACGATGACAGTGACTCAGAGGACCAATACGGCACATAGGAAGGACCCCGTTTGTTTCAGTTTCCGTTTGTTTGTAGATACTTATTGTTATATTGCCCAGTTGTAAATTGTACGTTGTCCAATATTGGATGGCGCTGTCCGATATCTTGATATGCAACGATGTGATGGAGTGTTACATTAATGACACAAAACAAACAAAAGGAAAAGAAACAATATTATGACATTAGTGATGTAACATTGACAACCAATAGAACGTGCGCTAAGCAATTACTGATTAGTGATTACTGGTTGACGCGGAAGTGAGTAGTGACATGGCCCATGGGCGAATTGGAGGGAAAGAGAGAGAGAGGAAATAATTCAAGATCAAAACAATCAATCCCAAATTGAAAATTCCCAATATTACAAAAATTTGAACTATGTGCGGTGTTTGCGGACTTCTCTGCGGCTCTGAAGAGTCTCTGGTGGCTCCCGAACTTCTGGAGGGACTCAGCATGCTGCAGCATCGCGGACAGGTGACACACACACGCAATAAAAAAAAAAAAAAACCTGTCACTTGGGATGATTTACTCAAACAAGTGTTTGATTAGGATGCGGCGGGCATCATGACGTGTGCCAAGGGCGGGACAGTGTACCAGTGTCGCGGAAAGGGCCTGGTGCGCGACGTATTCACGCAGACGCGCGTGCACCAGCTGCAGGGACACTTTGGCATTGCGCACACGCGATACCCGACGGCCGGGACGACGGCCACCGCCGAATCACAGCCCTTTTATGTCAACAGCCCCTATGGGATCTGTCTGGCTCACGTATGTTTGCATTTGGACGGACGGGAGACAAAAAAAGCCGTTTTTATTATTGTGATGAATGGACAGTGACACAACTTTGGTGTAGAATGGGAATCTGACCAACACTGAGGAGCTGAGTGACTTTCTCAAGAACAAGGCTCACCGACATGTGAACACGCACTCGGACTCGGAGGCGCTGCTGAACATTTTTGCGCATGAGCTTCTGACGACGGACAAGAGAAGGCACAAAGCAGAGAGGGGAGTCGCACGAGTGTTTACCTGACTGTGTTGTTGTTGTGGTTTACCACAGGATTGATCACCACGATGTGTTTATGGCCGTTGCCAAGGTGCACCAGCGCTGCAAGGGAGCATATGCAGTGGTGTTGCTCATTGCGGGCTACGGCATCATTGCCTTCCGTGATCCTCATGGCATTCGGCCTCTTGTCTTTGGCAGTCGGTAAATCGCTTTTTATTAGAAGAGAATGTAGAATTGACTCAAAAACGTCTCTGTCAATCGACACAGACCCAACACGCACAACAGCTCGCGCAACGACTACATTGTCGCATCCGAATCCGTTGTGCTGGACCTCCTCAACTTTCCCGTGTCGTCGCAGTCGAGTGTGTGTCCTGGTGAGTGTGTCATCATCGAGAAGGACACCAATGCCGTCCACAGACGTGTCTGTGCACCCCAGACCACTCTCACTCCATGTATCTTTGAGTATGTTTACTTTGCTCGTCCTGACTCGTAAGTCACACAAGTTTTTTTTTTGTTATGTGTACTGCAAGATGGGGAGAGCGAGAGGGTCAAGTCATTGATTTGAGTTTTTTTTTATGCATCACATTGAGTGTGATATATTCTCAACGTTATCAGCTCAATATAATTATGATTAAAATTTCTGATATTTGATAGGATTTTGAACGGAGTGAGTGTGTACCGTGCGCGACTGGCAATGGGAGTGGCACTGGCGCGGAAGCTGCGAGCACAGGGAGGGGATGTGCTGACGGCGGATGTGGTTGTGCCGGTACCAGACACGAGTCGCCCCAGTGCAATGCAGTTGGCGCACGAGCTGGGTCTGCCCTTTCGGGAGGTGAGAGAAACTGATAAGTCGGGGTGTATGTTTTGTGGGTGTGTGTGTGGGTGTGGGTGTGGGTGCGTGGAGTGTGAGTGACGGTGATTGAGTGAGAGCGGCAGTGAGTGAATGTGAGTGGCAGTGATTGAGCGAGATTGGTATTTGATCACTCAAAACGATCTAATATTATCATAATATGTATGGTAGGGGTTCATCAAAAACCGGTACATTGGCCGTACGTTTATTATGCCTGGTCAAAAGGAACGGTAAGTGCATTAATAATAATACTGTTTTATTTGTTTGTTTATTTATTCTTTTATATTTATAGACGACACGCAGTGCGTCGCAAGCTCAATCCAATGGCAATGGAATTTGCCGGAAAGAATGTTCTTCTGGTGGACGGTACAACAAAAAAACAATAATAAATTTATTAAATACTTTTTGTCTCACTCACTCATTGGGGCTTTTCTTTGGGGTTTTGTCAGATTCGATTGTGCGAGGCACAACTGCGCGTGAAATTGTGTCAATGGTGCGCGAATGTGGTGCTAAAAAGGTCTTTCTTGCGTCGTGTTCTCCCGAAATTAGGTATTGTATATTTCACTTTAGACGCCCCCATCATAATAAATTCAATTTTATATTGTATTGTTTGCTTGCACATTTATACATTCGCACTCACACGCACACACTTGCAGATTTCCCAATGTGTATGGGATTGACATGCCGGTTGCGACTGAGTTGGTGGCACACGGACGCACGGGCGAAGAGATTGCACAGGCCATTGGGGCCGATGGGGTCTACTTTCAGGTACGGACTGACTACACGCACCCACACGCGCACCCACTCTCTCTCTATCACTTTGTTTTTCTCTCTCTCTATCACTTTGTTTCTCTCTCTCTATCACTTTGTTTTTCTCTCTCTCTATCACTTTGTTTCTCTCTCTCTCTCTCTCTCTCTCTCTCTCTCTATCACTTTGTTTCTCTCTCTCTCTCTATCACTT
>CALSCP010002280.1:77885-91257 GCA_943704425.1 Ministeria vibrans ATCC 50519
CTTTTGCGCGCTTCAACATCCCCGCCGGCGCGTCGGTCGACACGTTCCGGTGTCGGGCGTGCGCAGCCATCCCACAGCCACAACAACAACAACAACAACAACTGCAACAACCACCGCTGGAGAGCCCAGAACACTTCCTGCTCCACTGTGCTCACCCAGCGGTGTACCGACACCGACACGACTCACTGGTCGGCAAGACCCTTGCCGAGGCATTGCGCGCGACCAATGACACGCACTATGAAGCACTTCATCCCCTGGGGGAGATGTACAAATGCTTCATCGTCGCCGTCAACGCCACCCATTGACTCACCCTTCCGAACCCCTCGTGTTCCCCCCCTACCCATCCATATCTCTGTACTCATAATCTAACACACAGTCACGACAACAAGCACACCAGCCGCCCTACAGCCGACCCGCCTCGCCTGTGTACCACGGGAGCGCCCCGCAGCCACCTGGACTTGCCGCCGCCGACCACCGATCCGATTGCCTCAACCACGACTTCGACTTTACACTCCTTGCCGACAGACACCTTCATGGTGTCAGAGCCCTATGCCTCCACTGGGGGTATGGCGTACCATTGCGATTGCCTCACTGGATAGCGTCGACACAGCACTATGACCTGCCACTGTTCTCCCATGTTACCTCTAAAGTTTCGGTCGAGTTTGCAAGGCGGTCTGGCTGTGTCTTCGCGTGGTGACTGTATTAAATGGGTTGTATTCTTCTTCTTCTTATTATTATTGCATAATTCCAATCTTTTGAGTTACTGAAAGTGATTACTAATAACGAAGCACTTACGACGACACACAGACTCGCACACTGAGTCCTAAGAACTGAGAAGTAGCTAATGTACTGAGTAAGTCACTGAGTCATGAGTATGATAATTGTCACCTGTCTGGCTGGCTGCGGCTTATCTTTTTCTTTATCCGGAGAAGATAATACCCCACAGGCCACATGCTTCCACGTTGACTGTTGGACGGTGCTTGACTGCTTGTCAGACAGTTCAAATAACTCTACAGATTTTCTGATCACATTCTCCTTATTTTATTATTATTTTAACTCCTATTGGCTATTGATCGCTACATGAACTATACCAACTACATAGTACATCGTATGAAATGCAATCATTTGAGTGATTTAAAAGTTGCCGTCGCCGGCGTGTGGTTTCAAAGTTGACACTGCGAGCGACCTGCACAATAATAAATATAGTCACTTGAAATATGTTAGTTATATTTTTACGATGAAGAAGTACAAGCTCGTTGATAGCGCACCAGGCGTCGCCGGTGCTCGGCCAGCAGCGCTCTCTCCGCGTCCATTTACTTCACCAAGACCCCGGAAACGGCCCGTCGCGCCCCGTCCCCAAATACCGACACCTCAAGCAGGTATCAAACGCCGCGCGTCGTCGCCTACGCCACAGTCCTCCTCGCTGTCGTCATCATCATCACCCGCACCTGCACCGTCGCCGTCTCCGCCCCAGAAGCGAGCCAAATGCCCTGCTGCGCCCACCGCCAAGTCAACACCACCCAAGAAGCAACCGTCCACGCCCAAGACCAACACACCGCTCCCCTTGCCTCCACAACAGCCCGCTCCCGAACTCAAACTCGCCCAGCCCGACGCTCCCATGCCGAAACGGCCGCGGATCGAGCCGGGCAAGGCGAAAAAGCGCTCGACAGTTGCATTGCGGACGGCCACCTCAAAGGCCGAGTCGAACAGCCGCTTCGAGGAGACCCGCAAGCGCATTATTCGAGCGTTGAAAAGCACGAAATCCTCCAAGGTATGAATGAGGGCGCTTTGAGAGCAAGCGGGAGGAGTTGAATGATCACCTGTAGGACTCCTCCGTTGGAGGCGCCGCCGACCTGCTGCCGGCCATTCCCGGCTTATTGGTGTGCAACGAGCCGACTCCCGTGCCGCTGACGGACCATGCGATTGCGCAGGTGAAGCAAGCCAGTGTGGTGCACGGTCGCTACTCGAGCTACTTTTACGAACTGCCATCGCATCTCGTGCGCTTCGTTCATCCCGAGTGGGACACATGTCTGGCTGGCCTTGTCGATGAGGTTGCTGTCGCGCTGGGGTTTGAAAAGAAGTCGCTTCAGCCTCACTTGCATTGTCTCGTCCTCGTCGCACCCTCATCACACCCGTACACGCCTCCCACCAACGACACACACACTGCCGCTCCCCATCGCGCCACGCTCCTCGTGCAACTCCCATCGCACTGCCAGGGCGGCCATCTTCACCTCAATGGCTCCCAGCACACCTACGACTTTGGCGCGTCCACCTCTCTTGCTCCCTACGAGGCTTTTTACGCCGCCTACACTCACCCTCCCGCCTTCTCCGCCACAGCAGAAGGCAACGAAGAAGAAGAAGAAGCGTCTCGCTCACGAGTCCCTCAAATCCAACCCCTTACTGAAGGCCATCGTCTCCTTGCCATCTACCACCTACATCCTCAATCATCACCACACAGTTCCTCTTTCTCTTCTTCATCCCACTCCACGACTGTCTCTCCCGAACGAGAACTCGCCGACGCCCTCACCGCCTGGGACGACTCCACCACGCCCTGTCTCTTCCTTCCACTCAAGCACCGCAAGTCTATTCTTAGTTGTACGCTCGACGCCAACGGTCAGTTTGCCACGCTCACTGGTAAGGACGCGGATCAGCGCGCGCTTGCGCGTCTACAGGCCGCCAATGCCCTACTCCCCGCCTCCAAGCGCATCCGTCTTACCCTTGTCTCTGCCACTCGCACCGACTTTGCCACGACTACCCTCTCTTCTGCTGCGTCGTCTTCGTCGATCTCGTCAGATCCCTTTGCTGTTGAATGGCACCACGAATCGACCTCCATCCACTGCGTGTGGAACCGTCTTCCACCCGAAATGCCTCTCAGTCTCGACGGTGACTCGTCCTTCCAGGTCACCAATCGCTCCCTTCTCGACCGTTCTTCCTCCTTTTGGGGCGACCTCTCCAGCCGAACACTTTCCCCCTCTGCCACTCTGCCTGCCGGCATGGAGCAGCAGACACACTACGAGTGCACGATGATTGCCATTTGGCGCTGCTCCACCGAATTCACTCTCCTCTCCAGTGTCTCTGCCGACGCCGCCTTTTACGCCTACCGTCTCGCCGCGGCCGACGACCGTGTGCCCGGCGAGCAACTGGCGGCCCTTGCCAACCGCGTCTTTGCCCATTCCGACTACGACTCGCTCCCCATTGCCACGCTCATTCGTGGCGCCTACCTCAACGATGCCTTCCTACTGCGTGTCCTCGAGCGCGCCAAGGGCCGCGGCCTCGAACACATGGGTGGACATATGGGTCCGCTTACAGTGCGTCGTTGGCCCTCGAAACTCGCCGAGGGTGTCCTGGCACGACTGCATGCCAAGCCGCAGGGCGCCATTGTCGACATGGACAGCACCGCGTGCGCCGCCTTGTGCATCTCCCTTGCCTGTGCGCTCTATGCCGAGGCCGACGAAGACAGACGCAACGACACAGACATCGACGTGGTCGACGGTGGCAGCAGTGGCGCGTTGCTGGAGCCCGCAACACTGCTGGGCAGCACTACCTGTGAGTGCAGTCTCATTGTAAGCTACTCGCGTCGCCTTGTCGAACTTCTGGCACGTGTCAAGGTGGGCGATGCGAGCGAACGACTCTGGTCCGTCGCGAATCTTGCCAATGACTTTGCCGAGCTTGTGCGCACTCTTATGGACGAGCTCATTGTGCGCTTCTGCGTGCCCCATTGCACACAGGTGACGTCTCTCGTGACCACTCTCATTGTCAAGCGCATGCCACGCGTCCGTGCTGCCGCCTGCCTTGTGTGGATGTTCGAATCGGGCTCGATGACGCGCGCTCGTCTTGAGCCTTGGGTAATGCCCGTGCTGAATCGCACGCGCTCGGATGTGCCCGACGGCAAACTCACCGAGGAGGAGCTGGTGCCGTGGATGTCCCTTGCGGCTCACATGGACCAGAGTGTCCTTGCCTACCCGATTCTGGAGACCTTCTGTGCTCAGAGCAATGCTTTTGTCAACAGTTTTGACCGTGACGAATTGGTTCCCGGCTACGAACGTACCACGCCCACCTGGCAACGCATCCTCGAGACGGTCGCGCGCCGTCGCAAAATGTCCCGACGAACACCCGTCGCCGACTACCGCAATGTGCTCTTCACAGTTCCCCCTCCTGGTGATATGGCGACTGCTGCTGCAACTGGTAGTGGCGCTGGCGTATTGCCAAGTTGGGCCAAGGGAAAGAAAGGATCGAAAGCAAAAGAATAAATGTCCAAAATACTGTGCAATATAATGTAATTAATAGTATTTTTTTCTGCCAGATTACATTTCGTACCTAGAGGGGGTCAATCGACGATGCAGCATACACCCGATGTGAATGAAACAATTGAGCAGCGCCAAAAGCGCCTTTGCAACAGTTTGTCAAGCGACGCGACGCATATTTTTAGAGGGGAGGGAGAACAAGATTAGTCATTTAACTGGTTGTGGTGGGGCGGTTGCAGAGAAAGTGGAGCAAGATACAAAACTTATAATGGTACTTTATTGTATTTACAGGAGACTAACAGCTACCATGTTTCACTCCGGCAGGAGCACACGAAAGATTGTTGGGCCACGACACATCAATGGTCAGTGCGCTCTGTCGCACAGACAACATAAATGCATTAAACTGTTGCGCTGCTGTGTGTCCTCCAATTGTAATTTGGAACCAATCAAAGTCGCGACAGCTTTCTTCGTGCTACAATAATAAGAATAATAATATTATTAATAATAATAATAAAAATAATAATAATAATAATGTTAATAAAAATAATAATAAAAATAATAATAATAATGTTAATAAAAATAATAATAATAATAATAATAGTAATAATAAAAATAATAATAATAATAATAATAATAATAATAATAATAATAATAATAATAGTAATAATAATAATAATAATAATAATAATAATAATAATAATAATAGTAATAATAATAATAATAATAATAATAATAATAATAATAAGACGCTATTATTATTAGTAGTAAAACACAATAATTATTATGACTGTTGTTCCGATGTGCAATCACCCTACTTGATAACACGCGGTGGCAAACACACTCGTCGGCTGTTGCTTCTTTTGCGGCACAACTCGTTTGAGGGTCGCCTCAAAGTCCTGGCGATACTCTTCGATTTGCTGTTGCTCCGCCGGTGTGCAACTTTTGCCCGGCACACAATTCAGTCCCAAAATTGAGTGTACCTTTTTTTTCAATAAGAAAGAGTATCATTGACAGGATCAATTTAGGATCAAATAATACAAGTACAAGTATTTATCTTTACCTGGTACGAATCGTAAAGGGAATTGATAATGAACACAGGCAGAGTGACAAAGGGAAGCGCATTTTGTGCGAGCCAACAGAGCGACTCATTATCTTTTCCCACCCGCTCCGAACAGCTGTCCAGTCCTTCTAAAGTGCCATTCCACACATCCGACTGAACTGCACGCTCAAAGTTCTCGCGAAACGCATACTTTCCATGCACATTCCGATGGTCCAAGAAAAACCCCGCGTCGGCCAACACAGTCACAGATGCAGAACAATTGATGGTCTCGAGAAGCGCATTGAATCGATTCGCATTCAGATAGGTCGCCAGTCCACCCGCACTTGTACCGGTCAGTACAATCTCATGCGCTTCTCTCAACTGGTGTTGCGTGTTCAGCGACTCGATCAGTCCTGGAAGAATCCTAAAAAAAAAACGAAAAAAAAACAATAACAATCATTATAATATTATTAACAACTCAGTTCTTGTTGTTGTTTTTTCCTTCGCACGCTTTTCCTCGAAAGTACAATGGTTTGCTTTTGTGGGTAATCACTTTTCCTTGGTTAGACGTATAAGACGATCCGTCACAATACTACAAAACAAAAAAGATTAATAATAATAATAATAATTATTATTATTATTATTATTATTTGTGACAAGTGTTTACCATAACAAAAACTGTGTTCCACTGAGCAAAGAAGTTATCCTCAATTAGCGTCTCATTGGACATAAACCCAAACACAGCTTCAGATTGTTCAATGGGATCAGCCCACTCACGAGATGAACCTAAAGTCGATTGAGATCGGGAGAGACACTCCTACAAAAATAAAAGAAAAATAAAATATAAACGAACTTGTTATAATAATTATGAATTTGTCGAATATTCTATTGTACGTCGAGAGAGAAGCACCATCCGCCGCCTCTCAAATGGATTCTCCAGCGTGTTGCGTTTGGTGAGCCACTGGGTGCTGGCCGGAAGTAGTATCCGGGCGGAGAGCCATCGAGGCACTAAAAGGAAAGAAGGGAGTAAATAGTAAAAAAAGGCATACAAAATAGTTTTATAATAATAATAATGTTATTATTATTAATACTTTTGCGTTGTGCTTTTGAACAATGGCGTCGGAGAATAGTTCCAGTTTGAATTGCGTTGGCGCTACTGGATCGGATTCTTCTTGCGTTTCCTATTGCGGACCAATTCCATTGTAATCAATCGGCTGAAACCCCAATTTAAAGGCGGGAGAATCATTCTATACAAAAAGACTCAAAGTTGGGCTTAGGAATTAGGATTGGCATACTTTGAGTCTCAAATCCAACGAATTTATATCGTAAAAAAGAGGATCGGAAATGAGAGAATTCGAATCAAATCCTTTGGCTTTCCATTGCTCGAAATCAGTGTGATTGGGAAACCTAAAACCAAAACAAGGCAAACAATAAACACACAAAAAAGTGCAAAAAAAAAAAACTGACATGATGCTTTGATGGAGCGGATCAAAGTAGACATTGGAAAGAAAGAAGGAGTCACGATAGTCCGAATCAGACGCAACAGTGGACCCCACGGCAATATTTGTCGTGAAGCGCATTCCGTGAGGAAGAAGCGGATACGTGGGGTTTCCTCCGCCATTACAACTAAGGAACAACTCAGCAAGTCAGTTTTTCCATAATGGCGTGCATTGAATCTAACCTTTTAATGACACCCGAATGGTCGATTAGACCGGCATTCAAGATAATGTTGTTTTGAGCGGAGTTTGAACATCCACAGTGGAAATAGATTCCACTACTCGTCACATTTGTTATGACATTCTGTGTCATATTCACAGAGCTTACTTGCTACAATTATAATAATAATAATAAGAATACAACCCATTTATTATACAATAATAATAATAATAATAATAATAATAATACTAATTATTATTATAATTATTTATTATTATTGTTATTCTTCTTATTATTATTATTCTTATTATTATAATAAATTATTATAATGAAAAGATTTGTACACCTTTTCCATTTTTGACATGATAATAATATGATTATACCTCATCCATGTAAATACCGTTTGCGCCATATTCCGCATGAGATCCGCCCTGGATCCAATTGTTGGCGATTAGAGTGGGGATGGCACAGCCTGTGGAGTGGTTGAAGCACTGATTGTTGCTGGTCGAAATATAGATACTAAAACGTATAATAAAATTTGTTATTTTGGTCCAGGAAGTGAACAGGAAGTCTTATTTTATAATAATTATGAACACACTAAAGAAATCATTATTTTGTGTCCACTCAAGATTTATATACTATCTTACCCCCCAAAATCAGAGAGAATTCCCAAACCGTAATTTTCAACTCGATTGAACGAGACATTAAAAATATAGTCAGTGGTCTGTGAATCGGTGACGATTCCGTATTGAGCAAAAGAAGAGTAATAGCACCCAACGCTATATAAAAAAGTAATAATAATCATTATTATTATTATTAGTACTATTAATTATCATCTTAAAAATGAGTCAAAAATACAAGTTTACCCTTTCACGGGCAAACCAGATTGCCAGGCAATGAGAATTGCGCCATAAGGAGAGCCAACGACTTTGTTGTGATGGACGGAAATCATCGAGTGACCTTTAATGCGAATGCCCGATGGTTGTTTGAGGTAAATAAGTCCCGTGCCGTTGATTGAGTTGTTTGCAATTTCAATGTGCGAGACATTATGGTCGTTGAGAATGGAAATTGCATCTGCTCCCACATGTGAAAAGAGGGAATTGCGCAACGTCAGGCGAGTGACACCCAGTCCCTTATGTGCAATAAGAATTGCACTGGCACTCACATGAGAGAGACGAAGAGCGTTGAGATGGCAGTCGGAGGATCCGCTGTGGATTTGAATGGTTCCTGTTGCGGCAAAATACGATTTGAAGCGCCCTTCGATTGGATCGGACGTGTAGCGCAGGGACAGACCCGAAATGTTTACGTTTGAGACGGAATTCAGATCCAACAGAGTCGGTAGAGTGGGAATAAATGCGTCGCAGAGTATAGACGATTCAGAGAAAACCGAAATGGTCTCTGCGACACTGTCCACATAATACTAAAGCAAAAAAAAATCAATCCAATAATAATAACAACTAAAGCAAATAAAAATCAACACAAATATATAACTCTATTCATGTACTTCCAGGAAGTACATAGCACAGGTATAATAATACGAATAAACGGTTCAAATTACCTCTCCTTCTTGATCGAGTCCTTCCAAAACATTCTCAAGAATGTAACGGCGATTTTTTGGATTGTGTCCAATGGGCCCTTGTGGGTATGTCAGAAGAACAGTCTGTGCAAAGATGGAACGTTACGAATGAATATTGCATTGCTTTCGTTGAGGTTTACTTTGTTGCTTTCATGGACAGACTGAATGCGATGCCACTCGCCTACCCAGGCTTGGAAGACGAGAAGGCGAATGTCGTTGAGGTTGTGGAGTGTCGGGCGAATGTCGCTGTTGGCGTAAACAAAGCCAAGGGAGTCGATGGCGGGACAGATCGTGCTGGAGCACGGCTGCAAGGGCGCCTCCCACAGAAGCGTCGAGCCGTGCCCGAGGCCGCGCGAAGGGTCGGCAGGGTGTGCGTTGGGGGTGCGAGCGGGCAAGGCGCGTCGGCCGTCGGCAAAGTGCAGCTGCAGGGCCGCGCCCGTCTGCGTTGCCACGCCCCGCTTGAGTCTGGCGACGTACACGTTCTTCAGCGTGGCCGACGGTTGCCATTCGGAGGGGCGGATCACAGTGGCGCCGTGCAGCATGGCCTCGCGACCGGCTGCGGCGTCGGGAGGAAAGAGCTCGACGCTGGTGTCCGACGCAAGCTCAACTGTGTCGGTGAGCTGGTGCACGCCGGCGTGGACGTAGACAGTGGCCTCTTCGCGGTGGCCAGGTGGCGCCTGCAGACGCGCGCGGCGTACGTGGTTCATGGCGGAGTTCAGCGAAGGGTATGTCAACAAACCAGCCTGATCTGTCGAGCCAACGTGTACGATGATGCGTCCCATCGCACCACACGTGCTCGCAGCAACGACCAACAGTATGGCTGCAAGTATGTTCATGAGGAGAGAATATTTTTGAGAAATAGCTAGTCTTCATTGTTCACTTATTCAATATTCCACACTATTTGTCACTCATTCGATACTACTTTGTCATTCGTGTGAATCGTGTCAATTGAGTAAATTGTGTCTCAGCGAATCAAGATTGAGAACTCATGAGAAGATCGCTTGGATATTCCTAAATAATTATTGAAATCATCAAAATAATTTATCTCAAATCTAATCAAATCAATTATTTTATTCATTTCTCATGATTCGTCTTCTGTCATCTCGTCTCTCGACAACGACCCGAGTCTGTGTGCAAGCACACACACCCGTGGCATCGACATTTCGCAGCAGTGCGGCGGCATTTGGTGAAGGTAGGCGCTGGTGCGTTCTCAGCCGTCGCGACGCACCAACACTGTTTCGTGCGCTAGAGACCACCAACGAGGAGATAGGCGATGCAATTCGCCGGAAAATCACAGAGGGACTCAGTCCGGACAGGCTCCAAGTGATTGACACGAGTGGTAAGGCGTTGGGAAGGCACAGTGCGCCGGTAAAACTGTCTCGTTCATTTCCCGTCTTAGGTGGATGCGGCAGCTTTTTCATCGTTCGCGTCGAGTCCAACGAGTTTGAAGAGAAGTCGATGGGTACGAGAGAATGCGTTTCGTCGCCCTGTTTGAGGCGTGTTTTGTTTTTGTTTTTTGTTGTTGTGTGTATTATCATATTGTTATGTCACCGACACTAAAGATGTGTGTCACTCATGTAGTGGAACAACAAAAGATTGTGTATCGTCTTCTCAAGGAGGAAATGCCCAAGCTGCACGGGATCCGCATTGAGACTGGAGTTCACCCAGGTCTTGGCAAGCAATGAAGTCGTCTCAGTCCTGCCGTCTGCAGGTTGTACAATAAAGGTGTGTGTTCCTTCTCAGGCACTCCTCTTGTTACTTGTTAGTGTGTTTGTTGTTAGCGAGTATAAATATGTGTGTTTCTTTCCCTAGATACTTGTTAGTTTGTTACTTGTTATTGAGTTTAAGGATGAGCGTGTTTATATTGCGAGCAGAGAAATACACCATAATAATAAAGGCTTCTTTCATGAGTTTCAAAGACCAGACCATAAAATGACCATTAGACCAAGTCCAAACTCACTCCAAAGTTCAAACTTATTATGCGCGCCCCTCTCATCTTATTAACAACCTTGCTCCTTGGCTTCTCGGTGACTCTGGCTCGGCCGCGAGTCGCCGTGATCGGCGCTGGCATTGGCGGCGGTGCTGTGTCGTATTATCTCAAAGAGTCCTTGTCTCGCGTTGACATTGACGCGTACGACTCGCGCGACTACATCGGCGGACGCCTCAAGCATGTGGTTATTGATGGAACCACCGTCGAGCTTGGAGGTACGAAATTCTAGCTGTGAGTGAGTGTGTCTTGGACGCGTTTTCATCACGTCGCTGTCCTATATTGTTCTTAGTGCCGACCCTTTCCTCTGATTCAAACGTTGTCTTGTTGTTGTCCCCCTAGGTGACGCTTGGGCCAATGTCAATGTTTACGTTCAGGCACTTGTGAAAAAATTCAATCTTCCTGTCGATGTGACACAGGGACGTCCACACGCACTACTCACTGCGCCACGGGACCCTGCCTTTGGTGTATGGAATGGCACAGCCTTTGTGCCGCTGTTGGAAGAGGTGCTGGGCCATGCGGAGTCCGTTGCCCGTCTCGCTGTTGTGCTCGAAGACTTTCTGACTTCTCTTCATCTCAATTACGACCAACGCGATGCGCCCTTCAGCAAATCACACACCTTCACTGAAATATCGGGGTTTCTCAAGCCGGGAAATCTCCAACGCTACATGGGCAACACAACGGCACACTTTCTGACAGATCTTCATCGCATCCATTCGATTCTCGTCGAAAACGCCGTCACTCCTGTCCTGCGCGCCATTTACGACCAAGACAGCTCCATGCACGCCTTTGGTGGACTCGTCTCTCTCACATCGCTCACCAGTGCTCATTCAGTAGCAACTGGCAATTCAAAACTCGTTGAGGCCCTCTTCAATGCCTCTCAGGCGACAGTCCACCTCAACACGCAAATCACTCATATTGCGCAAAATCCGCACACCAAAACCTTCTCACTCCTCAACAATCAAACATACGATTACATAGTTATTGCGGCTCCCATAGAGCAAACTCACATTCACTTTGACCCTCCTCTGCAAAAATCCTTCCAAAATCGCCTCTTTGTCAATATCGTTGTCACTCTCGTGCGCGCCCAGTCCGTTCGTCCCTCTTTTTTCAATGTCTCTCACGTCCCTCTCAGCGTTCTCACTTCCTCTTCTGCGGATCCCCTCACTCCCTTTGTCTGTCTTCAACCCGTTGCTTCAAAAATATGGAAACTCTTTTCTCACGAGACGCTCTCACAGTCTCAATTGGGTTCCATTTTTGTTTCCGTTTCAAACATTACGGTAATTATCATGTTTTCGCTTTGTTTTGTTTGTGGGGGTTTCCCTTCTCTTATTTTCATGTAGGTTCAGTCTTGGCCCTACACATTTCCTGTGTTGAACCCAACAGATTCATTTCAACCCATTGAAATCACAGGTGAAAAAAAGATATCTTTCTGTCCGTTTCTTTCTGGTCTATTTCAGTTTATATTTTTCGACATGATAATAAAATTATTATTATTGTTATTATTGTTACTATTATTATTGTTATTATTATTATTATTATTATTATTTTTATTATTATTATTATTAATAATTTATTATTATTATTATTATTATTAATTTATTATTATTATTATTAATTATTTTTGTTTTTGACGTTTGTGTACTATTATTATTTACAACGTTCTTTTTATTACCCTTTTGTCAGAGGGACTGTTCAACGTCAACGCAATGGAAAGCGTTGCATCGGCAATGGAAGGATCGGTGATTGGGGGGCGCAATGTCGCGTTTCTCATTGCGGAGCGAGAGAAGAACAAAATCAATAATAGTTAACAGTACAATAATATTAATGATGATCATTTTTAATAGTCTAGTCTGATTCAAGCCAGGGTGTCTCGAGAATCTTTCTTTACTTTTGATATTCTTTCACAACATTTGGGTAAAGAGGAGAATGGTCAATCTCAATAACCAGACGGCGTGCGCTCCCTCCGCGTATCGTTTATCGACTACTTGAGCGCGCGCGCAACACAATGGCGCTGAGAACGGTGTAACAAATTGCGTAATTCTATTAATCCGTTTCAGTTGTATTTTTCTACCTAGTACCAGGCGTCATAGACTTCAGGCACAAAGTAATCGCGCTTGCTCTGTTGGGTGGGTGCGCGAGAACGTCGGGGTTTACTCGCGGTATTAGCATGGCAGAAGCCGGCCTGGCATGCGTGGCAGCGCCCCTGGTCGTGCGGAGCGTCGTCCTCACTGCCTTCTGCTGGAGTGTGCGACTGAGCGTTGTTTTGCCAAAGACAGCACGCAAACTGTCCTTGCTCACAGTTCTGGCAATCCTGCTCGAAGGTCGTGAAGGCATGCGCAGACATCCACCAGTGGTTACAGGAGGAGCATGTGAAAAAGCCAAAGCTCTTGTTTCCGTTGAAGTCCTCGCGGTCAACCCACTCGCCTTGTGCGCCCCGAAAGGGCGCGTCGTGGTCATGATCGTCATCATCGAAATCGTAGTCTTCGACATGGTGTACTGCATCGGTGTGTTGCTCAAGACCTCGCGCGGAGGTAAATTCACGGTCGCACAGGCGGCATTCAAAAGTGGGGGCCCGGGGTGGGTGGACAGCATCGGTGTGCTGTTCAAGACCTCGCGCGGAGGTAAATTCACGGTCGCACAGATGGCATTCAAAAGTGGGGGGCCGGGGTGGGTGGACAGCATCGGTGTGCTGCTCAAGACCTCGCGCGGAGGTAAATTCACGGTCGCACAGATGGCATTCAAAAGTGGGGGGCCGGGGTGGGTGGACAGCATCGGTGTGCTGTTCAAGACCTCGCTCGGAGGTAAATTCACGGTCGCACAGGCGGCATTCAAAAGTGGGGGGGCGGGGTGGGTGGACAGCATCGGTG
>CALSCP010002288.1:0-19575 GCA_943704425.1 Ministeria vibrans ATCC 50519
AATAGCGTAACCGTCTGATTCGCTTCCTCCCGCTCTGCCGCTGCACGAGCGCGCTTTGCCATCTCTCGCGTGCTGACTCCCATCCCAGTGCCAGTGCTTGCGGGCTCCATCCGAGCCAGAGCACCACTTGCTCGCCCGCTCTCCAATGTCACCCTCAAAGCTGGGTTGGCTCGAGCCTCAGACTCATCTTCGTTGCGCGCTATGGGCTCACCCAACTTCTCTTCCATCTCGCCCTCCTCCTTGCTTGTCACGTCTTTCGCTTCACCCACCACATGCGCAGCCCGCACATTCTCTGCCTTCTGCTGACGCTCGCTTGCCTCGCCGTAATCCGGTTCGTCCACCTCCATCACATCCCGCACCTGTACTATTCCAGATGATGGCTGGTATGGTGTGCGTGTCGACGCGCTGGTCAGATTCACCTCCGACGCAGTCGCCAATACCAGGCCGCTCGTGGCTCCACGGTCGCCCTCAGCCTCGTCCGCATTCATCGCGCCCTGGGCCGTCCCAGCCTGCACTTGCGCTCTGTTTGGTGGCGGTTTGTCGTCGACTGGAATTTCCATGCGTGTCGACGCCTCAGTTGCTCCCCCGTCGCGCTCGGCGTCATCCGCACCCATCGCGACTGACTTTTTCTTCACTGGAGGTGCCGTGGTAACCGCGCATTCCTTCTTCTCGCCTTGCTGTCGCTCTTTTCGCTCGTTGCCGCGCCTCTTCCCTGACATCTTGCGACGTCCCGACTTGCTCGGCCGCATTTCCATTGACTGCACCACCGGCTTCGGGTGGCGGTTCTTTCCCGCGTCCACCACCACCACCGACACTTCCAGAGGCTCCTTGTGATGCCAGCGACGGCGTGGGCGTTGCGTCGTGCGCGTCGGGCGCGACGGGCTGCGCGAAAAGCTGTGCGTCGGGTCGAGCGACAATTTCTCATCTTGCTGCTATCGTAGGAGCACCGCTGACCAACCTCCGTCCGAGTTTGGAATGTTGGTGACCCAGACATTGTTGTCGTGAACGTTGCCTGAGTGGTGACGTAGCTCGTTGGCGCTCTGGGGCAGGAAGTGGAGCGCGCGCTTGTCGCCGTTCCACTTTACTGAGACAAATTGCCGCTGTCCGGCGCCCCTCAGTGCCTCAGCGTACGACGGCTCACGGGTCGAGTGGCACACGTCCAAGGCCTGCAGCTGGGCCTTGATCGCGGCGGTCACCTCAACGCGTTTCAGGGATTCGGAATGAAAGACTTCAAACTGCATTGAGAGGTCCGCATATTTGAAAATCGATCGTCCGATGGTCAACCCTCAGCGGCCGATATGGCTCATCATCGCGTCCACACGGTCCGAACGCACCGTGACTACCACTCCGGGGCGCGCGTCGGCCAGCACGCGGACCGGAACCGGCGCAATGGGGCTCTCGGATGACCGCTGCACGTCGACCCTCGTTCCCACAGATATCACGTCACCCGCCGCAGAGCCGAGGCCCTCCTTCACCAGCGCAGTTAGAGCTGCCTTCCCGGGAGGCATCCAGCCCGCCGGGGCCGGGAAGAAGAGAGACTTTAGTCGCGAAATGTTTTTCCTCTTTTTGCTTTTTCAAATTTGAAAAAGTTGATCAGATTGATCAACGAACGCCCGGCAGTACGCACAGGAGTTTGCTGGGGAAGGAAGAAATGAATAAAACTGAACCCTAACCCTAGCCCTAACCCTAACCCTAACCCTAACCCAATTGTAAATATTCTGTTCTTCATCTTTCATCTTGATTTCCCAGTACGTGGGTGATTTTACTCTCTCTTTCGTTCTGCTACCGATTTGCGCGCAGCAGAAAAATAAAGGCGCCGTCAATTTCTTGTTCTCTCGCATTCTTATTATTATTATTGGGACATGCCCGTCGAGTGATAGTCATTTTCTCTTTATTTCGTTCTTTCTCTATTTCTCTCTCTCTCTCTTTTCTTGTTTCTTTCTGTCTTCTTCTCTCTCTCTCTGTCTTTCTTTCTCTCTCTCTCTCTCTCTCTCTCTCTCTCTCTCTCTCTTTCTCTCTTTCGCTCTCAAATAGCGACGCGATGCGCTTTGTTGCTTGGGAGCACAGTCTGGCCACCAGTGAACAGGGACAATATCTGCTCATTCTGGTTCATGAGGGTACGGTTGTCCTGCATGAGTGTGTGGTTGACAGTGCGCTGCTTGGCACTCTGGTGACGCACAACCAAAGCCAGAACGCAGGCAAGCACAATCATCGTACACACAATGAGCAGAGTATGGTCACCCGACGCCAACATGCTCAACATGCCACCACCCGCACCTGCACCAGTAGCGATACGCGACATCTGAATGCGCACAGGCACAGCCGCGTTCACACGCGACAGCCACTCCATCTGCGCCGCAGCTGAGTGCGTGCCATTCGCTGCAAACGCTTTGTCATACAGACGCGTCAGCAGAGCTGCAGTACTCGCCTCATGTGCTCCAGAAGTCGCATCAATTGACACAGAAATTGTCGGGAAGCCGGTCACAGCATTGACACTGTCCACACTCACATGCACACGACCCGCGTCCACCTTGAGCAACTCGATGAGCTCACTCGTGACGGCCACTGCGCACCGCTGCTCAGCATGCTCCTCTGTCTCACCCACCCCACGCACCAGACGACGCTGTAGCGCTACCTGCGTCACCGATGCACGTACCGTCGACAATGTCACATCCGTCATGACGTACCACCAGTGCTGGCTCGCCTCAATCATGTTGCCGGCCTTGTCCTTGATACCCAACACCGTCATCTTCACTGCTGCACCTTCAATGTCGTTCCATGGCACCGACAGACCAAACTCAACCGAGATAGTGCGTCCCGAGCACACCGCCAGAAGTTCATTGATGCCCTTAGAGGACCAGGTGAACGGCGAGGTGTTCATCGTCGCCTCAGCCTTCACCGTGAACCCGTACGGCGCACGGCAGTCCAGCTCCTCGTCAAACGTGATGCTCACAGTCGAGCCAGGTGAGTACACTCCCGACGCAGGCTGGGCAAAGTGGCCAAACACACGCGGTGACTGACGGTCCGCCACACCCCTAATCACCTTGGAGAACTTCTCGTTGATGCCCTCCGGCGGGTCCGTCATGCTCGCCGCCTTGCAAATGCAGTGCAGTCGCAGTTCGTACCCACCGTCAGGCAGTGTGGATACGTCCCAGTACGCGGTCGAATACCCAAACACTGAAGCCAGCGACGTGAGACCACCCTCTTCGGGGAAGGCCTCTGCCTCGTCCACCATGACCATGATGGCCTTCCTCCAGGTCGTTGTGCTCAATGCGCGGTACTCCAGGTCCACACTCACCAGTCGCTCCGTCTCACCCGTCGTCCACGGCTGCTCCACCACATTCTTGTTCGCTGCCACCACACGCACCTGGTCCTTGTGCTTGCCCGCAAAGTCACCATCCTCGCGTGTCGCACGGTTGATCGTGAATTTCGCCTCCTCAAACAGATCACCCGCAAACTCGACAGGTGGACACGGCTCAAGAAACTCGACGGGAATATCAAGGGTGGTGCCCGTGGCGTCGTAGCCGTTCTTGAGCACACGGTCCGAAGCAAAGGTGCGCTCGCAGTCCGACACCCATTGGAGCCGGAATGGGGGGTATTTGTACGTACCAGGCGCACGCCAGATCTGCAAATCAATGCGAATGCTGCCCGCGACAAAGTTCAAGAGACTCAGCTCAGTAATGAGGGTGTCACCATCAATAATAGGCACCAAGTTCAGAGTGTTGTGGTCCGAAGGCATCACCAGACGGTAATCAGACATGTCGCCGGTCGGCGAGTCGTTGATCAACATCAATTGGAACATGGCAGGCTCATCGGGCAGCGCAGGCCTCGACGGCCACGATACAAGCATCATGCGTGCACTCTCACGACGCACTGTGTTGTCCTCATGAATGCACATCGAGCGTCCGCTCAGCGTGAAGAACACGGGTGTGTTGAACATGGGGTCATAGAATATCTAAGTGAGTATGACATCAGAATTCTCTTAGGGTTAGGGTTAGGGTTAGGGTTAGATGAGTGTTTATTATATACCAGCACGTCAAACTGGTCGCCAACCTCGGGATCGCCAAGGCTAAAGGATATCTCGTGCGCATCACTGCTCGACCCAGTCTCCGAGTCACCATGTGAAACCTTCACGGCGGACGAAATGGTCAGACCACCCTCGATACCAGCGCCAAAATTCATCGTAAAGCCCAACTTTAGCGATGGAATTGTGATGGTGTGGTCCCACGCCTCCGTGTTGGTACCACTACTCGACGCACCACCACCAATACCGTATGAAAAGTCCGCGCCGCCACCCGAGAAGCTAACTCCGTTGAAGGTGTTCATGTCGGCTTCGGCGCCACGACGCCACTTGATCAACTCCTCCTCAGTCCACTCCTGCGGTTTCGCGCCAGCCCGGTCGGCCCACTCCTCCGGCACCAATGCTGGCTTCTTCGTGTACGCCTCCGCTTGGTCGCCGTTAAACTTTTTCACGCCACTCTGCAACTTGAGCGAGTTGATGGGCGGCAAAGCATACTTGGACGAGCCGTACAGGCCCTTATTCTTGTCCTTCCACTTCTTGATCATCGCAGCGTACACAGCCACATTGTCCTTGTACGAGTTGACTGCGTTGACACCCTCGCCAAGCTGTGCGGCCGTGAAGAGCGCGTCAATGTTTACTGCACTCGAATCGGTTGACGGTGCAAACGACGCTGATGGATCCACTTTCAATTCCTCGTCAAAGTCCGTCCACGTGTTAGTCTTCTGACCCACCACATGATGCACTGCGCCGTTGTACGCGAGAATGTTGATCCAGCCATTGATGGCATTGGTAAGACGCTTCTTCGTGTCAACCGGACCAGACTTCTCAATCTCATGGTTGAGCTGCTCCAGCAGGTCGGGAAGTTGGCGGTAGCGCAGGTCGTCTTCACTCTTCCACGCCATCACCTGGTCACCTTCGGGGTCGACCACAACGACGGGCTCCGCCTCCATTTCACACAAGTTCGGATTGAATTTGATGTTGAGTGAGCGTGTGAGCTTCACCGACAGTGCCGGCACTAGGAACATGTCGGACGCACGTCCGGCCGTTCCCAGGTTGTTACTCGTCGACACGGAGTACGTTATGGACAGCTCGCGCGATTTCTCCCAGTTACCCGACGGCAGGGACTCAGTTCGATCAAACGAGTAGCCGAGCGAGGTGCCCTTGACATTCAAACTTTTGTCTGCCTTCTTTTGTGCATCAATTGCCGTTTGCATTTGACCTGTGTAGTCTTGCATGCGCGAACTGCCGTGACCACGCTGTGCACGCTCGTTCGCGTCCTCGTTGGCCACATCACTCTTGGTAGCCCACTGCGCATCGCGCCGACCGATCGCAGCCAATGTCTTCAGATCGAATCCGTTCTTACACACCATAAACCCGAGACCCACGCAGAGCATCATGTCGTTCTTGGTGGCCAGGGCTATATCCGCTTGGACACCCAGTCCGGCACCAACTGTCTTCGACTCGCCCCATGTCCATGCCACTGATTTGCCAGCGCCAACTGTCGTCGAGCTATCACCGCCTGGAGGGTCGCGCACAATCATCAGAGGCAAGTACTCGGGCAGTTGCAGTGAGAAGAACGCACTCAGCTCAACCTGACCCACAATGGCAACGTCCACCTCAACGTGGTTGACGCTGTTCAGAGTGTCCCAACCAGGCACCTTCAGAGTCACATAGATGGGACGGGTGTAGGGTGCCTCGGCCGACATGACTGCCGCGTTGCGCTCCGGTTTAGCAGTCTCGCCTTCGACAACCACCATAGGAGGTAGCTCGTCCGACGGCAACGGAGTGTTGCCAATGCTCTTGGCAATCGTCAGTCTGGCCATACAGCCCGGATAGCGACCACACAGATTCACCAAGACGGGCGCTTCCGCTTGTGCCTCGGCCCCCGCCGCGTTCACAGGCATCGCATTGCCCGTAATGTCACGCTTTGTCACCGTCACCGATGTGGTCGTAGCCACAGTGTTGACAATGCGAAGGGCACCCTCAACAAAGTGGCACACTTCTTCGGCGTTGTCGCCATACACCTCCTTCGCAGTGATCGAAAACTTGGCCGTGGCGGGGCTCACTTTCACGCCATCACCGAGAATGGTAGGAAATGTACGACCCTTGGCAACACACGCGTCCGCCGAAGCAGCCCCATTTAATTGCTCGGCCATTTCAACCAAAATCTGAGGACGTGTGTGGAACTCGTAGCGAATTTCTCGCTCGTGATCCCCCTTGGCAGCCTCGGCAAGCGCCGCCTCGGCCACCGCAGCGTCAGCCTTGGACTTTTGCGCTACGTCGGCCTTGACGGGCACATCCTTGTCGCACAGCTTCTGCTGGTGCGACGACAGCTTGGGCAGACTGCCGCCCTCCTCCTCCTTCTTGAGACCCTTTGCCACGTCCCCCTCATCTTTCTTCTCGTCAAATAGACGGAGGTCCATCTTGGAGTACGTGCGAGTCTGGATGCGATCCAGATACGGCGCCACTTCGGGTCGCTCGTACACCTTGTTCATCACCACGTCAAAGAGCGTTGCGGGCAGCAGGTGCGTGTCCACCGCCGCCGTTTGGATCACTGTGAGGAACACACCAGCCACGTCACACTCGAACCGCGGCAGCAGTCGAATCTCAGCCGTGCCCAGGTTAATGTTGCATTGAGGTGGACCACCCGCCACCGTAATCGTGAGCTCCTTCATTGTCTCATCAAGGAAGTTGACACTGTTGAGGCCCTTTTCCGGAATGAGAACAAACGACGACTTGCTGGTCGGCGTGTTGGTACACAATGGCGATCGTTCGTTCTTGACGGCGTCTTTGGGTGACACGTCTGCCGACTGGAACGCCAGTACGTGCATGCCAAACGTCGCAACCAACTCGACATTGAGACCAATCGGAATCTCCATGAGATAGGTTCCCTTGTCCGACGTTGTCGCACAAAGTACCTGGGCACCCGTGTACCAGTCGTAGGCGCACACCTCCGCATCGGGCACCACACATTTGGCTTTGGGACTGACTATGGGTGTGGGCGGCTCGTGCCAGCACAGACGTGACGTCTTGTCCGTACCGTGCACATATTCGCTGCTGCAAGCCGTGATAGACTCCTCTTTGTCATAGACAACCTCAAATACCTCTGACCCAACTGTCTTCCACAGACTGCAAGTATTCGCCTTCCTCACATACCTCCACCAGCTGCAGCCAACGGCCATAGCGCACTTTTCCGCACACTCGAGCGTAGTCATGCCATAGTACTTGGCAAGCACACCCGACGCGACGTAGCGGTACGTCGTGTGACGATGCACATATGACTGCGAACACAGCACACCCGTGCGGCCCGGAGGGCACTCGGGTTTGACACCTGACCCCGCAGTAGCCGGTGAACTGCGGCTCGCCACAATGCCCGACGTGGCATGTCCACCAATCCCATCGTCAAAGAGCACCTTGTCGCTCGAGCCAGCGCCAAACGACGTGCCCCTGAACAGCGAGCAGATGGTTGAGCGGTGAGTCCACGACGAACACTGATCCGCTATCTCGCACAGGAGCTCGCACGTGTTGGCCTTGAGAGTCAATGCATCCGAAAACATCTTGCCAGGTGCCTTGATCGTCCCTCGCGCAATCTCATGCACAATCTGGTCAGTGCGTCCTTGCTCGCACCACGTCTTGCGCACGGTATAGGCGGCGGCTGGCAGCGCCACATATTGATCCTGGAGCCACCGACGACTGCATGCCGACTGCGACCCATTATGCAAAACCAGTTTCACAACCGCATTCTGGCCGTCCACTGTCCACTTGTCCGCGTCTGCCGTCAAGAAGTGCTGACACCTCTCCTCGAGCCCACTGCCAAAATCCTGCAAGAACGACCAGCCCATGCAAGTCGCGCTCTTGTCGCAGCGGCTCGAGCACGACTCTGCCGAGTCCACCCCCGGAAGGACAATCGCACTGTCAAGGTTCCACGAGAACCCTTCACGGAGCAGCGACAGTTCACAACTAGCGCCACCCGTGCCGAATCCACACGGCGTCTGAGTGCACGCCAGTCCGCCAATGCGCTGGCTACACGCTGAGACGTGCGGCGACAGCGAGCACTCACCCGGCTCGTACACACCCGCGCCGGCCGGGTAGTAGCACGCCGTCGTCTTGGTCATCGTCACCACACCAATTGAAAACGCCACAATGTCAAACACACCAGCCTGAGCCGTAACAGTCGAGATGCTGCTCCAGAGCGCTCCGTCCGACAGGGCACCATAAAATGCAGTGGAGGTCGCCACAAACTTGGTGAGTTCGCCAGGCGCACTCGCCGTCAGACCACTGGCTCCCCACACACGCGTGATGCTATCCTCGCAGACAGCAGCAAATCCAAGTGGGTGCGCATGAATGAGCTCAACACCCTTGGTCAATTGCACTTCCAGCGTGCCCATATCACCACCTAGACTACCGCTGCCCCACGAGACGACACCACCGTTCTCGTTGAGTGCCGCAAAAGCACCCTTCGACGCATGCAGCGACACAACGCCCACCAGGAGAGAGTTCTTTTTGGAGGCGGGCACCTCACCACCGTGCGCAGCACTACCCCACACAAACACCCGTCCGTCGTCACGCAACGCTGCAAACGCACCGCGAGTCGCCGCCACATCGACAATGCGCTCGCTGAGGAAACCCTTGAGATAAGAAGGAACCTCATTGCCATCACCCGCAACACTAAATGTCACAACCTGGCCAGAGAGGTGGAGAGCACAAAAGGCGCCAGATGTCGCAACAACCTTGCGGTAACCCGAATGTGGGACGGCGTCTTCAATTGGGAAGATGATCCCACGGCGATTGCGGCTGTGGACCGTCTCTGTGTCAACGTTGCGCGAGAAAAGACCATCGTGAGGAATCCTAGCGACGGTGGCACGTTGCTCAGGCTCTTCGGTGTCACGACGGCCCCATCCTCCCCACAGACTCGGTCGAGAGCACGTCACGCCCGAATAGTTCGGCGGACAAGTGCAAGTGAACCGACCTATTTTTCCTTCGCGGCATCCGCCACCGTTTCGGCACGGGCTGCTGGAACATTCGTCGAGGTTGTTCGCACACGTAGGACCGTTGAATCCGAAATCGCAGTTACAGAAGTGGCCGTTCACTTGATCAAAACATGTCCCGGTCGAGGCACAGGGGTTGGGCGAGCAGTCATCGATGTTGGTCTGACACAGTGAACCGGTATACCCAACGACACAGCCACATGTGAACATGTTAATGCCGTCATGGCAGGTCCCGCCGTTCTTGCATGGGAACGACGCACACTCGTTGATGTTGGTCGCGCAATGAGCTCCAGCGTAGCCCGCAAGACAGTTGCACTTGTATCCGTTGACTTGGTCGACACACGTATCACCCGACTGGCACGGGTTACTCGCACACTCGTTGATGTTCGTCTCGCACAAGTCACCAGTGTAGCCAGTGATACAGGTGCACACAAACCTATTAACCAGATCGGCACACGTACCGCCGTTCTGACACGGCGACGACACACACTCAACGTACTCTTCGCAGTGTGTTCCCGAGAACCCATAAACACACTGGCACTCATATTTGTTGACAAGGTCATTGCACGTCGCACCATTCTTGCAAGGATTCGAGGAACACTCTAGCAGCTCAGAGGCACATGTGATACCGGTGTATCCAGGTGTACAGTAACATTTGAAAATAGCGAATCCGTCGAAGCACGCCGCGCCATGCTTGCACGGATTCGAGGCACACTCGTTGACGTCATTGCCACAGCGGGCGCCCTTCCATCCTGAAGCACAATCGCACACAAAACCGTTAAGATAATCGTAACAGGTGCCACCATTCAGGCAGGGGTTCGACGCGCAATCGTCGATGTTTGTTTCGCAATGCATGCCGGTGTGGCCGGCACCACAGTCGCATGCGTACGAGCCGTGGCTGTCAACGCACGTGCCACCATTGACACACGGTGCCTTCCGGCACTCGTCAATATTGCGCTCGCACAGGTTCCCTTCGAACCCAGTCGAACAGAAACAGTTAAAGGCGTTGGGAGTCGACAAGACGGCACACGAGCCGCCGTTCTGGCATGGCAGACTCGTGCACTCGTCGGTCCCGTCCACGTTCCAGATGTACGGCGCTCCCGACGAAGTGAGTGCCACAAACGACTCGTCAGTTGTGGTGACGTGCACCACATCGGAGTAGAGGGTGAGGTCCTTTTTAAATGAACCACCCGACTGCTTGATGACGAGCACCTGATTGACACCGGTCGTGTCGATGAGGACCACGTAGTACTCTTTGCCCAGGAACACACCAAGGATGCTGGTTGTGGCGGATCCCGGCACACTCGATGCCAACGAACCCCACGACTGGAAGCCTCCGTCGCTGAACACTGCGACGCTGTAGTCGTAACGTGGGTCTGAAAAGAGCGCAGTCGCATCGTTGGCTAGGTTCACTTTGGAGATAGCACCTGCGGTATTGACACGGTGTACGTCTCCGTTGAGGCTGAGGATGTTGCCAAATGCAGTGTTGGCTGAAATCGACGAGACGCTATGCGTCACGGCAGCGTTGCGTGCGGTTGTTGAAAGACGTGACCCGGCGTATGAACTGATCGTCGCCAGGCGCTGGAAGGCCGGCACTGCGTCCGTCTTCTGCAAGTAGCACTTGGACTGTTTCACGTCAAACGTCCATGCCTTGCACGTCTCGTCAAAGTCACACTTCTCCGCACAGGCATCCAACGTGGTCGCGCTGGCGACAAGCGTCGACGCCTCAAGTGCAACTGAATCGGCGTGAGTCGTGCTCTTGGACGGCTCCTGTACACACATGGCGTCGCCGTACAGCTGGTAGCCAAAGGCACTGCAGCCCGAGGTGACACCGGTGCGCTGCCAAAAGGGCACAGTTGTGGCAGCTGACGGGACTGTCGCAATGGTGTAGCAGGTATTGGCACGGTAAGACCAACCAACACACGAGCGCGCCATCGATTCGCACTTGGCCTCACACGTCTTCCACGACACTGATTGCGCAGCGCTTGTAGACGCGAGCAGCGCTGTCGTCATGAGGCTTGGCTCGGCATTCTCATGGTACACCTTGGCGTTGCAACGGTCACCGGCGTAGCCCGGAGCGCATCGCTGGCACTCGATGGGATGGCTCGCCCACGACGGGGTTGAGCAGCCAGACTCGGCCTTAGAGGTACGTGTCGCGCTTCCTTGCCACGACGCCGTCGAGAACAGAGCGCAGGGGTAGCCCTTGGGAAAGCACGAGGGGCAGTAGGACCACGCGGTGCATTCGCTCGTTGCTTTGGCACACAAGTCGGAACACGCTGCGGCTGAGGCGGCCGGTGCGCGCAGGTTGGCGTCGGTGGCCGGCGTAAAAGACGTCTTGAGCAGCGTGTGCGGTGTGGTGCAGCTCGGGGAGTCGGTGAAGCCCGGCGGACACGCCGCCTTGAGCCCACAGAACGCGGCGTGTCGTTTGTCCGCGGCAAAGATGCGCGAGCAGCCGGATTCAACGCCCGCCTCGTACACAATGCCACCCGAGTGGGTCCACACAGCGTCGCGCTGCACAAGACAAGCGCCGCCAACGGGGTAGCTCCAGGCAGTGCACGTCGCCGTGTTGTCACAGAGTGTGGCACACGCCTCGGCACTCGCGGCCACCACAGTTGTGGTGGCCGTCGACCCGGAGTACGTTGTGTTCTTATGCATTGTGCGTGTCGCACACTGCACTCCCGTCCAGCCAGGCAGACAGCCCTTTTGCGCACACGCGGTCGGCGACCGAGCATCTGAACAACCCGACTGCGATCCCTCCGAGAACTCCGATCGGTACTCGTCACCGACCTGCAGGCGACAACGGTAGCCAGCAACCACGCCCTTGGCCAGGTAGGTCCAACCAAAGCAGTTGACAATGCCGTCACACTCGGTTTGGCACGCAGCCACATCAGCTGCGTCGCTCGTCACAAACAGGTCACCGACAAACGCCGTGTCTGCATGCGGGGTCACTTTGCTGCGACGCATCTCGGGTTTTACCTCGAGCAACTCGACTGGAACTGCATCACGCTTCGCCAGTGTCTTGGCGGCGCTGTTCTGCACAAAAGACTCGGTATGCGGCATGGCATGGAACGCATGAGTGACGCCCTCGCCGAGCGTCGTGGGCCAGGGTGCGTCTGCGCTGTAGACACGATCGGCAGTCGATGCATCACGGCGTGCCTGTGAAGTAATGTTGTCTTCCGACGCGCCAACACGCATGGGAATCTGCACCATGCCCCGCACAGGCGCAGTGGTTGCGTCGTAGAACGTAAGCGTGTGAGTAAAGTCGAGGTGCTCCATTTCGATCAGGCGGGTGCTGCAGAATTGGCCATCCTTGCACTTGAAGATGTGGTCGATGCCTTGTGTGTTCTTGCTGACTGTGATGTGCACGATATACTTGGAGCTCAGGAGACAAGGGTTGTTGACATGGAAGACTGTAAGACCAACCACGTCGGTAAGTTTGTTCGCCTCGCCCTTGCTCGTCGTTGCTCCGTTGCAGACTGCCGTCTTAATCTCCCATTTGACTTTTACGTCTTCGACTGGTCGCCCACCACGCACCGTCACCACTTCAACGCTGAGTTTGGAGTCAAAGTGCACGGTCCACGGAACGCGACTGTGAAGTAAAACAGATCCAATTAGATTAGAAAAGAGTGTTTCGAAATGAAGTTAGTTGCTACCTCTCTTTGGACTGGTAGTGCAAGACAGCGTTGCCACCAAAAACAGTGTAGTAGTAGGTGGATCCAAGAACAAGTTGACTGCCAACAAGGTCATCAGTGATGTCCGCGGGGGCAATGGGGTCGGCGCACGAGCTCTGGGGCAGCTCGAGTGTGTTGGAAAAGCGCAACAGAGGTCCTGTTAGGCTCTCCTGGCGAGTGAGCTCGTAGTCGGTAGCGCACAACGAGTTGATGGTCCACGAGAAGTAGATTTTGCCGCCTTCTTGACGGACAACAAAGTTCGTAGGGGAGTCTTGAACTGGGGAAGAATCGTGTCAGGAAGGGATGTTCGGCAGTGTCGATACGTACTCTCTTCGGGGGCCAGTCTTCCCTGGTAGTCGGGGTTGGATGAGTTGCACAGGCGCGACTGTGTGCTGCAGCCACACGGCATCGTCAACAGAAGCTAACAGATAGACAGTACAAGTGAAGTGAGTGGAATAAAAAACAAGCCTGCATATTGGTTTTATTTTGGTAGCTCTCGTACGTAGACAGAGCTCTTAAAGTAAACATCGAATTGATCGCCGGCGCCCACGGCACCCTGAATGATGCCGAGTGTTGCAGCGGAAGCGCCGCCAATATTGAGGGCCTTGGCATCGGAGGAGGACTGGCGCTCAACGTGAGCGCCTGAAACCTTTGGGATTACCTTCCAGTCGCCACTCACCGAAGCGGTAAGCGTGCCAATAACAGCATTCTGTTCGCACTGGAAATGCAGTATCATGGGATGGCAGCCCACTGCGCTGAAAGTGTTATCCTTGCAAATGCACGCCTTGCGGTCGGGCGACGGACTCAAAGTGAGGGTTTTGTGGCAGTTGAAGCAAATCTGAAACGTAATAACAAATAAATTGATTTATTACAATAATAATAATAATAATAATAATTCCATAAGAATTATATCTTCTCATTATCATTTCTTGTTTTTGTCATGATCGGTATACCTTTGAACCCTTTTGGGGCTGGTACATGTCTACAGTACCACAAAAAGCAACATTAGTACAGGTGTAGTTTCAACTCTGACGCGACGGTCGCACATGGCGTACTGTCGGGGCACTCTGTGCAGGTACGCAGGGGTCGAGACCATTTGGAAGACCGAAAGGAATACCTTCCGGCGATACAGTCTTTGCACTTTGACTGGCCTTTCTTATCCTGATACTTTCCGCTGCCACATAAGACGGGGGTCTGCAAAGGAACATGATTGGGAACGAGAGAATGAAACAGGGAGAAAGAGAGAGAGAGAGAGAGAGAGAGAGAGAGAGAGAGAGAGAGAGAGAGAGAGAGAGAGAGAGAGAGAGAGAGAGAGAGAGAGAGAGAGAGAGAGAGGAGGGAGAAACAAGGTGATAGAGAGAGAGAAACGAGGTGATAGAGAGAGAGAATCAAGGTGATATATAGAGGGAGAAACAAAATGTACGTGTGATTCGTACAGGTGCGCGCAAGAGATGGGAGAGAGAGCCAAGACGGAAACGCTCACGGTCCTCCATGCTGATAGACAAGGACGGCGCAGGCTTTTCTGAGAGTAGCAGCTTCTTTGCATGATCATACAACGGAGTGCCTAATAAAAACAGTATTAGTTTCAGTATGATTTTTTTAACTGGCTCTCTCTCTTAATGTTTCCTCTCATTCTTCTCATTCCATAATGACGCTCTTTCACTCTCTTCTCTCACTCTCGTCGCTACATACCTTTAGTGCCTTGAAGAAGAAGGGCGCGCAAAAACCGAGCGCGGTCGCGAATGTCGTAGTTGAGATCGTACTTGGCGACATTGAGCACATACTGGAACAGCATTTTCGTCTGCTTCTTGTTCGTCATGTACAGCTTGGCGCCCAGATTGAGAACCTACGAAATAGGCCAGTGTTTGTTGCGACGGGGTTGATGGTTTGTTCTCGTTAAGCGTGTGCGTGCGTACCTGCAACTTGACAATGTCTTCCTCGGTGGCAAATGACTTGCAGGTGACCCGCAGCACGTCCGGCGCAACTTTGGGCACACGCGCCGAGTACTCGCCAATAAGCCACAGGATCGACGCACGAGCCATCGGCACAGCAATCTAAGCATAATAATAATATTAATAATTATTAATATTAGTAATAAAATAATATTATTAGATCATACCTTGTCGAGAGACTTTGCAAGGGACGCAATCATATCATCGTGTTCAGTGGGGCGCAGCTGGAGCAGTTTCTTGATGATGACAACGGCCTCGGCAACAATGTCTTCATTGCGGTTGTGCACCAGTGCCATTAGACCCGACAGGCAGTTCTCCGTCACTACAGTACATTAATTTTGGCAAAAAATGAATTTACAATCATCTTGGTTTCGCTGCACCCACGACTCATATGGGTCTTTGAAGATTTTCACATTCAATCCCATACAAATTGTTTCCCGTTAATACATTCTCTTTGTCACTGCTCACTCTCATGTCTATCCCATTTTCAAAAATACAACTCCATACGATTTTCACCTTCAATCTCTCCCATTTCATACACACACACATGCACCCACACACACACTTTCGATCTCATGCGGTTTCTCGTTGATTCATTCTCTCCCACTCTCTCCCATTCACGCTTCTTCTTCATACGTACGCACAGAACGATACTCCACACTACTATTGCTTTATGATACCTTCTGGGATGGCGGAAGCACATCGGCCAATGGCCTGGATGGTTGCTGTGGCAAATTGCTTGTGCGGCGACAGCACGTACGTCTGGAACTCCTTGAGAATAGTGGAAATGTTCACTTCCGTTGCCACATTCGTCATCACCTGAAAGAAAATGACACACACACACACAAGCAATTAGTATCCTTTTAATACGCGCACAATTATAGTCACTACGTGTGTGACTTACTTCAATCTTGAGGAGCATGACAAAGAGAGGATCAGTGCTCTTGACAAAAAATGACTTGAGGTGGGGCGAGAACATGCCCGGACGACGCGCACTCATAGTCGCAATCGCCTGCAGAATCACATACTGCGTCTCACGACTGCCACGCAACACTCGTACAAGCGCCTTTCCCACCTGATAAGGCAAAAATGAAAAAGAAAAAAAAAAAGAGAATGTGAGTGGGCGAGCTTCATGTGCATGATCCATTTGATATACTTGAATCGCCTCGGCACGGGGCGCCAAGTAGTGGAACACCTCAGCGACAGTGAGCACTACACCCGAATTGCGGCTCTGAAGAAGCGACTGGCACGAGCGCAGCAGAAGACGGTGGTCAGGATCCATCTCATACGCCTTCTTCTTCTACATAGAACAGACAAGAGAGGAAGGAGAAATAAACAAAGCGATAGAGAGAGAAAAACAAAGTGATAGAGATAGAGAAGAAAGAAAAAAGAAATGAAAAAGAAAAAAAGTGATCCAGAGACAGCATAATGAGTGTTACCTTCTTCTTCGATGCGTCTTCGTCATCGCTGTCCTCATCACTGCTACTGCTCTCCTCATCGTCGTCATCCTCATCATCGTCCGAGTAAAAGGCCTTCTCGGCGTCGTCTGCGTCGTCTGCGTCTGCATTTGGGTTGATAAACTGTGTGCGCGCATAGCGGATCAGCATGTTCAGCACCACCATCTGGCCCCATTCGTCAATGTCAATCAGCACAGTACACAGCTTCTTGTACTGCAAAATATGGAGAGGGTGTGTCAGACGGGATTGTACGCGCCATCATGGTACGTGTTTGTGGATGAGATCAAGGCGGTCCGGGCAAATCTCCTCAAAAGCCATCACTGCACTGCCCAGCACGAGCGTCGACGAGTCCTCCAACAGTTTGCCCAGCAAGTCAATCAAGTTCTATAAAATACATGTTCGTTTATTCTTTCTTCTTCCTTTCAATTGTTCTCTATCAAAATAATTGTTTCTTTCTCTCTCTCTATCACTTTGTCACTTTGTTCTCTCTCTCTCTCTCTCTCTCTCTCTCTCTCTCTCTCTCTCTCTCTCTCTCTCTCTCTCTCTCTCTCTCTCTATAATTATATATATATCTTCCCCCCCTCTCTATTCTCCCCTCTCTCTCCCTCTGTTTATTTCACTTTGTTTCTATTCTTGGTCTCACTTTTGCTTAGGCTCGTTTGAGCTGACCATTGAGGAAGGTGAGTTTACCGACTCTGAGATTATTGTGATGCTGGGCGAGAATGGCACAGGCAAGACCACCTTCATCCGCATGCTTGCGGGTCTGCTCAAGGTATACAACGTTGGCGCTCGAGTCAATGCATCTTTATTCGTTTTTCGTTCTCCTCCTTCTCACACACTCGCACCCCTGTTCTCCGTTTTAGCCCGACTCTGAAGAGGTCATTCCCGAGCTCAAAGTCAGCTACAAGCCGCAGAAAATCAGTCCCAAGTTTGAGGGCACCGTGCGCCTGCTCTTCCACAAGCGCATTACAAACGCCTACACGCATCCACAGTTCGTCTCCGACGTCGTCAAACCGCTCGAAGTTGAGCGCCTTCTCGACCTTACCGTCAAGAATCTTTCTGGTGGCGAACTCCAGCGTGTCGCCATGTGTCTTTGTCTTGGCACTCCTGCCGACATTTACCTCAGTGCGTATTCCAAAAGGTCGTCTCTCCAATAACTCACACACCTTCGGAATTCTATGAACGTAGTTGACGAACCGTCCGCTTACCTTGATGTCGAGCAGCGTATCTCCTGCGCCAAAGTCATCAAGCGGTACGTATCCCCAGTCACAATGACTTTTTGTCTCTCACACGTTGTACTTAATTCTGACCATTTGCTTCAGATTCATCCTGCACGCCAAGAAGACGGCGTTCATTGTGGAGCACGACTTCATCATGGCCACGTACCTGGCCGACCGCGTTATCGTCTTTGACGGCCAGCCCGCTATCAAAACGTGCGCGCGCACCCCATGCTCGCTCCTCGGTGGCATGAATATCTTCCTCAAGAACCTTGACATCACATTCCGCCGCGATCCCACCAACTTCCGCCCCCGCATCAACAAACTCGAATCGGTCAAGGACCGTGAGCAGAAGGTTGCTGGCAACTACTTTTTCCTGGAGGACTGATCCGTTGTAGAGAAGTGTGACTTGCAATGATATGTCTGTGCGCGTGTGTGTGTGTGTGACTGAGTGTGTGTGTGTGTGTGTGTGTGTGTGTGTGCGTGACTGGGTGTGTCACGGAGTGTGGGAGAGACACCAAGCTAGAGTGGGAAATAGGAGAGGAGAATAAAAGCAACGAGGCCACGATTCTCACTTGGTCGAACTTTTGGTTTGTATGTGGGTGACGACGAAAGCTCACAACGAGTACTTAGAAACCTGTGTGAAACACAAGTGTGCTCAGCACATCAAAACGCACTTTTGAGGGGACGGAATGAATTGCCCTATACAAACCAGCGTTTCTCCACGCAACATTTCTCTACGATTACAGTCCGATGCGTCGCCATCATGCTAGATTCACCCATCGTAAAGCCCAGAGAAGGATAAACGCCCGATTTCACACGAAGTGAGTGAGTGAGTATCTTAACGAAACCTTATCGTTCTCTGAATTCCCTTCGACCCCACTCTGTTCATTGATCAGCCACTCAGCCCATGGCAAGTTGACAAATTGGCTTTTGACAACCATGTAAGCATGAATGAAGCCCCAAAGACCAGTCGCCATTTGGTCGTGTCTCAATAGTTGACGTCACCAAATTGCGCTGCATTTTGCCTCCCATTCATGCAGAGCACCGCGCCGCTCAACGTTGCTCGCCCGCCAGAACCCTCTCCCCTTCCCCTACCCCAACCTGCTAGGTAAAGGTGAATAAACGAGTGCCGGTTGGATGGAAGTGCAGGTGAGAACTAAGAAGGTGCATTCCTTTTGTACGTCGACGTCACAGAATTCAATTCGGCGGTCGAATTCCTCCGCTTCTTCCAAAATTTGGATTCAAATTTCATGTATTATTTAGTATTTCAATATTGTTTCTTCTTCTCTCTCCCTCAGCTTGCTCTCAACTGCCCACACACGTGTATTGACTTTTGTACGTGTGTGAATTGAGACTTCTGTGAGAAGTGAGTCCTTGAAAAACGAACAGTCGTCACACTCAAGATCCTCACCGAAACAACATGAAGTGGGCCTTCCCAATCGTGGGATTGACCGCCATGCTACTTGGTAAGCTCTTTTATTCTTCATGCTTCCCATCACTTGCGTTGCGCAGCCCCTCAATTCTAGTGGAACCTTAAAATATGCGTTTCCAATTGCAAATGACGCGAGCAGCGTTTTCGCTCTGATTCGCACCCACAGCCACTCCTGCTGGCTGCAATTAGCACCATATCCCTTGGATTTGTTTACCAAAGTGCTTTCAAGCGCCCCGTGTGCAAACTCCACCTCTGTAACCGCAGTGCAGAGGGAAAGTTTTTTTTTGTTTTTTTGTATTCGTGACGTCCTTATCGCGAGGCAAACCTTTTCAGACCCGCTCGAGAATTCGCCACGTGCACGCTAGCCTCTCCTGCCCCTCCTCCACTTGTTGCATGTTGCTCATCGCATAAAGTCCGAATGTAAACAGGCGGCGGATGTGATCCACGAGTCGCTCCATTCTTTACAATGTTGGAATTCAACATTCTTTGTGTGAAATACTTTGGCGGAATCTTTTCCACCGCCATTCCAGCACGATTGGCTGAGAGCCCCGCCTTACTCTGCAGCTGATTGCAGGTGGATATTGTGTACATTGTATGGACTCTCTGCCAATCGTGTGGGGTTTCTCGTCAGTTATTTGTGCATTGCTGTTGAATTAATTGCACATTGCAGAGCCTTCGGGAAAAAAAGGTATTTGAGTCATACGGCTCAGGCCTCAGCGCCTTCCCCCGCCCCCTACCGATTGTATCGCCCTACCGATTGTATCGCAACACTTTTTTCCGTCGAAAGGTACAAAACGCTCAACATTACACGAAAGACAACGACTCACTTTTCTC